>JASTWL010000991.1:0-60764 GCA_035220575.1 Temnothorax rugatulus
TCGGGTTACGATTCACATTTATATAAAAGAAAGCCCCGTTTTGAAGGACGGTGTAACTTACTCCCAATCACAAAAGAAAACTACATTTCGTTTACGAAAAACGTTAAAACATCGAAGATAAAGATAGGAAAACTTGCATCAATTGCGATTATCGATTCATACAATTTCTCACCGCGAGTCTCGACAAATTGGCATCTTATTCGGCAAGGATAAACTGCGATTATTACAACGCGAATTTTGTGAATTATCCACAGAAAAATGTGATTTGCTGACACGAAAAGTTGTATTTCCATACGAGTACATTGACTGCGTCGAAAAAGTTGGTGGACCCATGCTTACCGCCGCGCGACGTTTACAGTTCCTTGATCGGTGACACCGTATCCGAGAGCGATTCGCACATGCCGTGAACGTTGGCGACGGTTCTCCATTCAAAACCTTGGGGAATACAGCGATCTTGTATCTAAAGAACCGATGTCTGTTATTGGCTGACATATTTGAAAAATTTCGCGATAGCTGCGTCGCGAGTTTGGGCTCGATCCGGCAACATTATACACTCTACCGGTTTCACGTCGGGACGCTATGTTAAACATCGCGCATAAATTTCGAACTGCTCACGGACATTGAATGGTGATGTTTATCGAACGCGTTTCGCGGGCGGCCTCAATCAATGTCCGGTAGAATACGCGCAGCTAATAACAAGTACATGCAATCCCACGATCCGTTGAAACCATCGTCCAATCTCATGTATTTTGATGTAATAACTTGTATGGTTGGGCGATGTGTCAATCATTGCCCTATGCAGATTTCGATGGGTTGACAACATCTCGAACTTCAAACGTGAATGCGATTGCTTCGGATTCACCCACGGTTTATACTTCCGAAGTCGATCTCGAGTATCCGCGGCATCTGCACGATGCGCCAGTACCTACCATTCTGTACGACGACTGATAAGCCGCCTGGTAAGCGAGAGGATAACTTCTCGCGACTTTATACACTAAGGAACGTTACGTCATCCATTATCGTACACTTGCAGCAGTGTACGCAACACGTTCTTCGCGTTACAAGATACACCGCGTTATGGGAATTTTCGCATCTCCGTGCTCCGCGATTATATATATAACTTAATACAAAAATTTAGAAACGCAAGCAAAAAACGATTTCGAAAAGAATTTATATAAAATTAATGAAAATGCGGTTTCGGAAAACGATGAGAATGTGCGCAATCAGTCGATGTAAAATTATAACAAGTGACGGGGCGATACGGTGCGGAGGCGATGATCGCGAAACCAAATTTTCATAGTCGAATAGTGTTTTTCAGTTCAATTCTAGTCGCCGTTGAATTTGCGTAAACTCGAGGTAAAATTCCCACAACCGATCTACAGTGGGCATGGTGTATACTCATAATATCCAAGACATGTTTGTATAAATTTCATCACGAGTACATGTTACCACTGTATCACGACAAGTGGTAACGTCATGTACACCGATACGGACAGCCTTATATACCACATCGAGGCGACGACGTGTACGAGACGATTGAAACGCGACATCACAGATTCGACACAAGCGATTATCCGGTAGATAACGCGTACGGTATACAGCTTGCGAACAAGAAGGTGCCGGGCTTAATGAAGACGAAAACAATGGCGCGATAATGACCGAATTCGTTGGACTCAGAGCGAAGATGTACGCGTTGAAGGTGGATGGTAAAAAAGACACTAAAAAGCAAAAGGCGTCAAGAGTAACGTTTGTAGCGCGTACAATAACGTTCAACGATTACACGCGGTGTCTGAGGGACGAGATTGAAATGACGCGACAGCAGTTCTGTATAAGATCGAATTGCATGATGTGAGCACCCTCCGTGAGACGAAAATCGCTCTGAGTCCGTACGACGATAGCGATACATTATACCCGATTCGACTGATACGTTACCGTGGGGGCATTATCAAATACCCCCTCCGAAAACGTAGTGTATTGTATGTATAAAATGTAATAGTATAACGTAATGTAATAGTATAACATAACGTAACGTAATGTAATGTAATGTAATGTAACGTAACGTAACGTAATGTAATGTAACGTAACGTAACGTAATGTAATGTAATGTAATGTATGTATGTAGGTATGTATATATGTATGTAGGTATGTATGTATGGCAACGTAACGTAATGTAATATAAGGTAAGGTATATTATATTGTAGGAAGGGATATTAATAAAGATATTGTACATAAATATCTAAGATGGAGATGTATTTAATATTTTTACATAGTTTATTTTTCATATGTTTTAAAATACGATCTGTATGAATTAAATAACATTGTCCTTGTGTATCCATGAGTTGTGCGATCCATCGAATCCCAGCCATTTCACGTAGACCTCATCACCCCTCCTGCGCAGTACTTTCTCCACGAGATACGTGTCCGGGTAAGCCGCACGATGTAACTCGTGCTCGTAGAACGCTCCAGCGATAGATTTCCACGATAGTCCTCCAGCAGATAGGTTGCGGGATTAGTGTGTTGCACTTTAATGATCTTAAACACCTCGGTGCTCCAATTTGGCGTGTAACCCTTCTCGAAGACTGTCTTATGCTTGCTAACGCGTACCCGATCGCCTACTTTGAACTTTGTCAAACCTGCGATCTTGATCGCGCTGTACACCGTGGTTAAGAGTCTTTTAGCGATTGCAGGAGTAACGTCGACGGGCCGCATGCCGATCGTTCGATGCTTGCGCGCGTTGTACTCCGCGACGAGACGCGGTAGCTCGTCGATCCACTTGTAAGTTCCGTTGAACGTAAACATCTTCCACATGTTATTCTTTAACGTGCGATTGAATCGCTCGACGACCGACGCCTTCAACACCGAATATGTGGAATAATGATTGATGTTGTGTTTCCTCAGGAGACGTTGCACGTCGGTGTTGTAAAATTCCTTCCCCATATCGGTTTGCAAGTTTTTCGGACATCTTCCGCTCTCTCGAATTATTTTGGCCATAACTTCAGCCGTCTCGCTTCCACCTTTACTCTTGAGCGGTACAGCCCACGCATACTTGCTCAGCACATCGATGACGGTGAGTATATAATGGTAACCTTTGTTGAAACGTGAGTACGGACGCATCTCGACAATGTCAGCCTGCCACAGGTCATCGTATCCCCGAACTATGACGTGTCTTCGTGGAAAATTTCTTCTCGCCGGAGCATGCAGTTCTTCAACGAGTCGTTGCTTCTCGATATTTTTACGTCCATCGGATGTCATGTTTTAGCGGTGTGTAATATGCACAAAGAAATTATATTATGATTTATATCTCAAACTTTTTTAACCATTCAATAGCCGATTATTTCCGTTCATCGTCCTTCAGTAGTCGTTCTTTGTCTGCTGGCCGTTCTTTGTCCACTAGCCGTTTATAGCCCTTCGCTAGCCGTTCATAGCCATTCGCCAGCTGATCATAGCTGTTTCTGACTCGTTCGTTAGCCGCTTGATAGCTATTCCTGAGCCGTTCCTGAACCGTTAGTCGTTGCCGTTCATTGTCGTCCGTTAATCGTTTATAGCCGTTCCATTTGTTGCTATCCATTGTTCTTTTCTGACTCGGCGGTCAAATGTCGAAGCTCGTGTATCGCAATCCGTAACGCATGCAGATCCTTCTCGAACGCAGCCAACTTCTCGTCTGACTTTTTCTGTCGATTGCTCAACATTTTAAAGCACTGATCCACGTATAGTTTGTTAACCGCGTCATCATCAGCTTCCGGATGCGCCAGGCGTCGAATCTTACGCGACTTTGCGTCAAAGTTGGCAGCAACCATACAAAGAGCGTTATCCCGCACGTAATTTCTGACTAACCCACTGCATTGATAGTTCGATTGCGTCTCGCCTCGTCCGAGTGATATGCCAAACTTGTTGATCGGCATTTCAATGCTGATTGAATGGTTCGCCGACGCATGGTTTAATTTATAATAAGCCCAGCCTCGCGAAGTTCCTCAATGATCGACAGGATCTCGTTGTCGTGACCGTTGTGACCCGCATGGCGCGAAGCGTCGAGCAATCGAAGACGATCCACCAGCTCGTTGGGGTCGTCCCAGTGCACGTAGTCGATCTTATTGTCGGTTAGCGTCATCGCGCGAGGCATGCATAATCCCTTTCCAGATTTTTTCTTCTTCCTGGATGGGGCAGCGGGGGGGAACAACGATGCGATTATATTCATATACTTGCTTCCCTTGTTGCTCAGTACTCGCTCGCGAGGATCGTGCTTGAATTTATGAGCACTCGTTGTCGACAGTATGTTCTTGTACTTTTGCATGTCGTCCTCCGTGTAGATCTCGTCATCGGGCAGTCTATAGAAGATCAACTCATAAATACCACGTGTGCCAGCGTATCGTATGTCACCGATATAAATGTTATCCGCGTTGTCCACGTCAAAACGTTTATTGCCGAGCATCATTCCGTCCTTGCCGAAATAAACGCCGTATACTGTGTCTATCGTTGGAACGGCGCTCAAAAATTCCATTATGTACTTTTGGCCCAGTGGACCCAAGCGTTCTTGCAACGTTTGTAGAAACGTTTCTCGGCCCTCCGCAGTCTCCAACTGCTTTCGTACGGTCGTCGCGATCGAGTCATCCGTGGTTTCGAAAACATCCGCGCTTGCGAGTGATTCGGGAATTTTTTGCACGGTTCCCACCGTCGCGAGTGGTGTGGAGGTTATCGGTAGTACTTTCGATCGATTAGATTTATGCGGTGTCGATGAGAGATCCAACCAGGAGTCTGATCGCTTCCTCTTTTTCGACATCGCATCCTCCCAATCCTCCTCCTCCTCCTCCTCCTCCTCCTCCTCCACCTCCTTCTCCTCCTTCTCGCGCTGCTGAAATGGTAACGTTTTGATCCCCACGTCAGCGACGCTCTCAGGCTCCTCTTTCTTCACCGAGATCGAGTTGTCTGCGATCTTTTGCAGCGGCACGATGAGAGGTTTAAAGTGTGTGTCCAACTCAATGTCCTTCACGATCTTACCGGTCTTCAAAGCGCGAAGTTTCTTACGAATCGAATCACTCGTTTTCGCAATCTCCTTCGCGATCTTCTCGCGCTTGCGAATATTCTCACTCCCGTCGATCGTGGCCATCGCAGAAAAAAAAAGCAGCGGTATTAATCACACGTTTTAACCCGACGAGGTATCGACAGCGACTGATCGCTTTTGCGGTATCGCGAACACGTTAAATCCTTTTCTGTATCGGCCGTTCGAAAGCGCGCTGTCCTTGTCTATCACTACGAATCCGTACTTGCGTTGCCAACAATCGTGGCACAACGCACAAAATTCATCGTACGACATGTCGGTATTCACGTGATCGTTGTACACGTGTTTCAAATTGGTACCATCCTGTTTGAACAGGATCAGTAGGTTCGCATTGTCACGTATCAGATGTTTAGGTATTCTCGCGTACGTCTGACAGAGATAGAAGCAGTCGACGCTCGAGTGTCTGCCCATTGAGAAGTACTCTCTCACAGCATCTTGCTTATCGCACGCCACGTCATCGAAGACGAAGATTGAGTTTGGACGCGCATCACTCGGTGGAATGACGTCACTGTTGTTGGAAAACGTAAAGTAGCCGATTTCGTCGATCGACGTTAATACACTCTCCAAGTATCGATATTTCGGCTGCTGCAGAGATTTCGAGTACACGTACACGTTCTCGAAACATACACCGTGCGGACTTTCCAGCAAGCTTATCAGAACGTTGGTTTTACCGCAATTCGAGGGGCCACAAATGATCGCGCGTATAGTAGTCGGTAGCATCACCCCATGCCTGCGCTTCTCCGCGTTGCCCGCCATCGACCGTAATCTGTTGTCGCAATTCGACACGCGAATCGTCAACGGTTGTCGCACGAATCTCATTTTTTCAGACTGTCGACTGGAGCTTCCGACCGGACGCCTATTTATAGGTGCGCGGAACCGGGAATCGCTCAGTAACAAAGATGTTCGTCCTGCTGTCGAGACCTTCCGATATCCGCGATTTGAGCGTCGAACAGCTACAATTTGTGCCGAAACCTGTTCTGCTGCGAATGTGCGGTGATTACATCCACTACGTGTGGGACAAGCTTCCGGAATATATAAAGACAGATTCAGAGGTTCAGACATATCGTCGCTGTTACGAGCATTACAATCAACCGTGGCAGCGAACGCACATCGACGGTCCCGCACCATTGATAAAGGATTGCGGCGAATGTTGCAAACGAAAATAGGCAAAGGCTTGTTAAATCGCGTGATAAACGCACTTCCGATTGAATTGCATATTCCCGGCTATCAATTTTGCGGTCCAGGAACTCGTTTACAAGAACGATTGGCGAGAGGCGATCAAGGTATTAATCCATTGGACGCGGCGTGTCGCGAGCACGACATAGCTTATTCGCGAAGCCGCGATCTCACCGGGAGACACACGGCGGATGAGATACTCGCTGCAGAAGCGCGAAAACGCATTACCGCAAGAGATTCGACTCTCGGCGAGAGAGCTGCCGCTACAGCCGTCTGGGCGACCATGAAGGCTAAGACGAAACTCGGAATGGGCTTGAAAACGAAGAAAATGAAAACGAAGACGAAGAAGAAGAAGAGAGCGGATCTGAAAAAACGGATACTTCCGGCGGCGAAACACGGTGGTATCTTGCCGATTCTACCGTTGATGGGAGTTCTCGGTTCGTTGGTCGGCGGAGCGGCTGGAGTCGCGAAGGCCGTGAATGATAACAAAGTCGCGCGGCGTCAGCTGGAAGAACTGAAACGTCACAATCGCGCCATGGAAGGTCACGGACTTTATCTCGCTCCATACAAACGCGGGCGTGGAGTCTCGAGTAAAAAAAAAAAAATGTCAAGGAAACGTTCAAAATTCCGAAAGGTGTAACTACCAACGTACAACTGCAACAACTTGCAAAGCGTATGCACATTCCATATTTTAGAGGTATTTTTATGCGTACTACCTTACCAACGGATGGAGTGCGTCGAAACGAGAGTGGCATCGTGAATTTGGATAACGCTGAGGGACCGGGCACTCACTGGGTGGCATACGCGAAGAGGGGAGATCGAGCCATATATTTCGACAGTTATGGTAATCTTCGACCGCCGAGAGAATTGGTGCTGTATCTAAAGAACAACGTGACGCAAATCGAGTACAATCGCACACCTTATCAACGATACGATCAGAGCAATTGCGGACAACTGTGTCTGCGCTTTCTACAGGCGGTTGACGATCAATTTAAAGCCTGGCGTTGCATTGTTTGAACTCAGTATTCATTCAAACATGTCACTGACATTTACGCTCACCGGCAAGAGTAGCATCCTCGCGGTAAGCTACTTTCCCATCGTGGATTTGAGCGATGGCGATTACGAGCTCGGTCTGACAGATTTCGAAACCTATTACACGATACCGAATGTAAATTCTTCGAACAATAAATTCTACTTTGACGACAAGGAGATTACCGTTCCCGAAGGGTCATACGAACTGCGTGACATACACACGTATTTGAAACAATCAATTTTACAATTGGAACAATCCAATAATATTGCGAGAAAGAAACATGTCGGCGAAGATGAAGAGTATCCGTTGATCATTCGAGCCAACAACAATACGATGAAGAGCGAGATCAAATGTGCTTATCGGGTAAATTTCACCAAACCGAACAACATTGGATCGCTGCTGGGATTTTCAGCGAATCGCGTGCTGGAGCCGCGACAATGGTACGAATCGGACGTACCGATAAATATCATCAGTGTAAACATCATTCGCATAGAGTGTAACGTGACCGCGGGCGCATACAGCAACGACAAGTACGTGCACACGATACATGAGTTTTCGCCGAGTGTGCCACCAGGATATAAGATATCGGAAACGCCGGCGCAGATCATTTACCTTCCGATCACCGTACGGAGCATTACTGACCTAACGATTCGCGTCGTCGATCAGGACGGTCGATTGATTGATTTTCGCGGAGAAGAGATCACCGTTAGACTGCATGTGCGAAGACGACGACTGTGGTAAAACGTGAGATGCTCATACTGAACGAAGAAGTGGAGAAGGTGCGACAGACGAGAAACAAAATTGGAGAGACAATCCGATCGCCAAGAAAGAAGAAACTCACTGCGTCGAACGCTGAATTTTTGAGATCATTGGGTTTCGTCGTGCGAAATGGTCAACATCTTAAACATTGGAGGTGAACCGATCTTTGACGATAGCATCGTCAAGATTGAGACTCACACATACAATCCGTACGCCAACACGACGTTTGAATACAACGATGAGATAAGAATACCCATACAACAGCAAGATTTATACACGTTGCCAAGCGAAAGCTTTCTCTACGTCGAAGGAAGATTGATAATAAATAGAAGGAATGACAACGAGTCTCAGGCAACGCTTGTAAATAATTGTGTATCCTTCATGTTCGATGAGATTCGATTTGAGCTCAACGGTGTGGAGATTGATCGCAACAGAAACGTTGGAATAACCAGTACCATCAAGAACTACGTATCGCTATCGTATAACGATGCTCAGCTCATGCGGAATGCTGGATGGGACGTTACATCGAGCATACTGGAAGGATACTTCAACTTTTTAGTACCGCTCAAGATGTGGCTGGGCTTTTGCGAGGATTACAAATACGTGATTGTTAACGGTCGTCAAGAAATAGTTTTGAAACGTGCGAGTAGCGATAACAATTGCATTATAGGAGATCCGGCGACGGAGCCGAAAATCGAACTGTTTAAAGTACAGTGGCGAATGCCTCATGTTACGTTAAACGAGCTCAATAAACTGTCCTTGTTACGGACCTTGGGAAGCGGGCGATATCTTAGTGTCAGTTTTCGTTCGTGGGATCTGTACGAGTACCCCCTGTTGCAGAGCACAACCAAGCATTCGTGGGCTATCAAGACTGCGACTCAGCTAGAGAAGCCGCGATACGTTATTTTTGCGCTGCAGACCGGCCGCAAGAATATCATGTCTCAAAATGCTAGCATATTCGATCACTGTAATTTGACCAATATCAAGCTTTATCTAAACTCCGAATGTTATCCGTATGATGACTTGAACCTAGATTTTACTAAAAATCGATACGGCCTTCTTTTTGATATGTACGCGCGTTTTCGTAAAACTTATTACGGACGCGATAGCAGTGATACGCTTTGCAGCGTGTATACATTCCTGACGGAAGGACCTTTCGTTGTCATCGATTGCTCGCGACAAAACGAGTCTGTCAAGAGCACCACCGTGGATGTGCGAATAGAATTTGACTGTAAAGAAAATGTACCTGCAAATACTACCGCCTATTGTCTCATCTTGCATGATCGCGTAATCGAATACTGCCCGTTGTCTAATGTAGTGCGCAAACTCGTGTAAATCACCATGTTAACAAATATTCCGATATAAGAGAAGCAGATGTAGCGTGATACGGCATAGTACGGATCGTTTCTTCGTTGCATCATGATCGTGCCAACGTTTGTCGATCTGCAAGGATTCATCGTCGGGATGAAATTTGTCGTAAAGGAAGCAGCGGTGCTGAGAAACGGGACCGTTCTGGCGCATTACATCTTTACGCGCCCCATGCCGTGGAGTCTTCTCACAAAATCCGACAAGTCATGTGCTTCCTGGCTGATTGCAAATCACCATGGATTACCGTGGGATGAGGGAGACGTGCCATACGGTATGGTAAAACGCCTAATTACGTCAGCCGTGCTTGGTACAGAAGAGGATGACGAGATGCCGACTCTCGTGTACGTCAAGGGATGCCAGAAACAAGAATGGCTGGTGGATCTGCTTGAGAATTATGCGAAAGAAAATCTGATCATCGAGACTCTGGATGCGGATTACGAAGATATCAAATCTTTAAATAATCTAGATGTTACTAACACTATGCGATGTGGAAAACATGTTAAGAATTGCGCATTACAAAATGTATTAAAATTATTTAACTGGTGGTCGCGACGCCAGAAGAATTGGGATATTTAAAAATAAATTATATATATAATTTTTACAATGCTTTATTTTCTTTTCCCCATTCCCATTAGTTTTTAGTGGTTTCCCTCTCCAAATTTCCCCCCACCACATCATAATTTTGAAGGTAGGGCGTTGCTGCGTATACTTGGTTCATTTTCCACTTCTTAGTCATTGGTATGATTTTTTATAACTTCTACGTAAGCAGCGCTGACATTGGTGTTTGAAAATGTTGAAGGAAGGGGAATTATTCCTTCCCTTCCCTTATAATTTTTCATCTGCGCGCGCCATCCAATTTTTCTAGAACGTTGCAAACGGAGTTTACGTTTTAACTAGTGTTACGAAGACAAAATCAATCAAGTCTCATCGTTCGAAGCGACAACTTCAACAGTGAAAAAAGTATACCTCTTACGGAGAAATAAGAACAATGGCTGGTCACAGTGAAGACGTAAATAATTCTGAGAAGTGGCTGTTCACTCGCGATATTCCCGATAAGGGACTTCGCGGCTTCGAGGGAAGCAGCACAAGTATGAATTATTACGTACCATATCCTCGTGAAAAATCGGAACCTCGTTATACGCCTAAGCCTCGTGAAGTTTCATCGGACGAGCGCAAAACGTAAGTATTACTTTGGATAAATTTTTTAAAATTTATTTTTCTAATTTTATTAATTTATTCACTTAATTTTTTCTACAGTTTCAATAAATCGGAACCTCGTTATACACCTCGTATCTTGGGCAGACGATTTGCCCTGACAGTCACGGCTTACAAGTATTTGGATATCGGAATCAATGTGGGATCTACATCCTTTGTGGAATTGATTCTTGGCGACAATCGGGGAAATCAGATCGTGCTTCCTCATGCAACGTGGACAGCGATCATCGAAAGACGCATGGATATCGAACAACTCATGCAGTCGACTGTCGGTTCATCGCTGTCTATTCGAGATCTAATTATAGAAATTGTTAAAATGCGTGACGCTAATATTGTAAAACTTACGTTGCGCGATACATGCTTATACATGATACCTGCAACTATGTTATTTTTGTTTGAAATCGAACAATGTGTCGAACATGTATATTTCAATTTATGTCAAAATATACAGCATGTTAGTAATAAGTATAAACATTTTGTAACAATCTTGCGACAAAATCGTATCACGGATAAATGTCAAGCGAGAAAAGTATTGAGTGAGGTGTCCGATGGAAGTTCGCTCATAGATTGCGAACTATTAGCTTTCGCCTTAGATAACATTGTATATGAAGCAAAAATGTAAATAATGAATAAAAATTGAATATTAACATAAATGGTGGTAAAATTATTTTTTAATCTATCTCTTCCGTTTTCATCCAACATTAGCCTCCTCTAATCTGTTTAAATTATATCTATATCTATATATATGTTGCGGTAATGTTCTTTTAATTATATAAACAATCTATTATAAATTTAAAGAGTTAATAAAATTATTAAAATATTGATAAAAAACTTTTATCTAAAATAGAATAATCTCATCACGGCACGTACGAACTTGTTCGTTCCTGTCTTCCACTCTCATTTCCCCACTACGGGGACTCTATTGTTTAAGTCACGTAAAATATGGTTTTTGTTGATTTTTTTTTTGGAACGCAGACCTAGAAAAAAAAGGTCTTCGGCACTGTAATTATTTATTTATTTATTTATTTATTTATTTATTTATTTATTTATCTATCTATTTATCCATTTATCTATTTATCTATTTATTTTTCGTTTTATTAATCTATTTAATTTCTTATATATTTATTTTTTAATTTATTCCCCTCCCCCGCCACCCACCACCCCCTGCCACCCACCACCCCCTGCCACCCACTACCCCCTGCCACCCACCACCCCCTGCCATCCACCACCCCCTGCCACCCACCACCCCCTGCCACCCACCACCCCCTGCCACCCACCACCCCCTGCCACCCACCACCCCCTGCCACCCACCACCCCCTGCCACCCACCACCTCCTTCCCCCTCCACGCCGATGACGTCATCCCCCCACCACAAACTGGCCTAGAACCGGCCTAGTCTATCTACTATCAAGAGACACGGTAGTGACAACCAAATACGCGTGGAGCGAGACCGACCGTTACTACGTTTACGTGAGCGTTACTTCTGTAGTAACTTACGATAATTCGTTCGCGTGAACGGGATTGTTCTTCGTGTAAATTAATGTTATACCCTATGTCTGTCTGGTAACTGCCAGATGCCATAAAGCGTAGAGCTGTTACAACCTATAGTAAAAAATAAATTTAATAAATATTGTGTAAATGGTACAACATTTAAACAATTATATGCAAGGAACAATTTAATAATTTTATTTACCTGTGTGTTTATATTTAATGCTGATAATCGTCTTGATTATTCATTAATATATTCCGACACAATATTACTGACATCTTCAGCTATTCTTTTATTTACTCTATATAATCGGATAAAATCCTTATTGGATAACTCGAAAGGATCATTTCTTGCATGAAATAATCGTCTAACCACTGCTCTTCCTTCAACTTCTTCGAGAAGCCGAATTGCTTCTAAATTTATTAAATTTTGCATGTTCCAATAAATCTGTGAAAAATAGATTACGTGCAATACTCAAGAACTGCTAGGTTATATACTTCGCGTGAGCACGAACATGGGCAAACATGAGGCTCGACATCGACCATAACACTAAATGTGTTTTTTTTAACCTAATTTACACCAATCTCTCTTATAAACAATGTATGAAACGAAAACTGCTCTAAGCTATCAGCCGACCACACAACTGACACAACGTGTAAATATATGTCAATAGGTTCATAAATTAATAATCAGTCAAAGAGAAAAAAGAGCAATTGAGCCGCAACAGGATGTAAGTGTTAAAACATCTATTTTAAAATAATAGACAAACGTTTCGGCCCTTCATAGGACCATCTTCAGTGTCGGTACAAATTTTAAAAATTATCACGACATACTAAAATCGCACCGAACCGTCGGTACAAAATCTTGAAAACTATCGCGACATAACTTAACGCCACTAAAACGCAACAGTGTTGAATGTGTAGAGGACCAAATAGGAATAAGTTTTCTTGTATTGCGGCGTCATTTCGATGCTGATGTGTTACAATAGAGTTTAACCGACAAATTACTCCTGGCAGGAGTAATTTTGTACCGACGGTTCGTTGCGATTTTAGTATGTCGTGATATTTTTTAAGATTTGTACCGACACTGAAGATAGTCCTATGAAGGGCCGAAACGTTTGTCTATTATTTTAATATAGAAGTTTCAACACTTACATCCTGTTGCGGCTCAATTGCTCTTTTTTCTGCTTGACAACGTGTAAAGCTACGCGTCGCCCGCGTTACCTCAATTTCGTATGCGAGATTTCGTATCGACTGGTCTGACTCACTCGATACCAAATATACAATATTTATCGTATACGAGGTACTTATGAAAATTCGAGAATACAAATTTACTGCGACATGCGATATTCTAGTAACATTCGTGAAATATCGTATGCGATATTTTTCGAGAATAGGGCCCCAGCATCTGTTAAAGCTAATGAATTAGCCATCGTTGAATACAATCGTTTAAGGAATTTATATTGTAAACATTTAGAAAATATTGATATACAAAGAAATCAATATAATAATAAAGTTAGAGATCAGTTATGGGCATTACCAAAGATATCTTTTATTAATGAAATACAAGAAGAATCAGAGTTTGCAGAACATGTATCACTATCATCGGTTAAAGGCTTTTTAAATAAAGATAATGTGTCGTGCTATGCAAATGCGGTTTTGCAATGTTTAATACACAATAATATTATTAGAAAATTATTATTGAAATATGATGATACAAATGTAATGAAAACTTTAATTAATGATTACATTGGTGAATAAAAATGTGTTAAATTCTATCAATATTAGACACTTTCTTGGCAAACCATTTTCACTTAATATACAACAAGATGCTGCGGAATTTTTAACAATACTTTGTGAAAAAATTACAATTCTCAGAGATATTATAGGACACGATCTTTCTACTACTATTTATTGCGTAAAATGTAATTATACAAAGACAAAATTAGAACAAAATTTAATAGGAACACTTACGATTCCTACATCTTCGCATAAAATAGGAAAGTTTAATAAAACGCAATTTCTCAAATTGGTCCATTGAAGGAACGTGCGAAATGTGTAAAAAAGGTCAATTAACCTTTGTTGTGCACACCTCTTCGAAATTACGTATTATGCACAGGGGGTATGTCATACCCCAGTTACTTAAAACGTTTATTACAGACGTACAATTCGTTATTTTGACTCAAACAAAATTGCTGGCTATTGTTCAAAGCTTCCAAAATAAGGTCTAATAGGTTTCATTAATATTTTGCAACATAGAATTATAAATGATATGTTAACTAAAAAAAACCGAAAAATGGACTTTTTTCACTAAAAAATGCATAAAAAATTCAATTTTTAATATTTTTTAATAATTTTTGCGGGATTACTTTCTTGAAATACTACACTTTCAAGGAAAAATATTAGTTTATAGCGGAGTTGAAAAAAGTATATTTATTTTGCTATATGAAGTCACGCGTCTGGCTTGGCTTTAGTCTGCCAAGAGCAGACTAAAGCCGGGCGGGCAAAACTATGTATAGGATCTTGAAGTGTTATTCCTAGACTACAGGTAGATGGCAGCACAGGTCCCGATTCGCATTGTACGTATTAGAAAAACGCGTTTGAAAATACGCTGGGGTATCTCCTACCCCCGGTGCACAACAAAGGTTAAATATTAAACATAATTTATATTCTGCTAAACAAATAATTGTATTACAATTGATGTTATTTTCTTATGATAGCAATAAAGGTATATCCAAAATTACTAAGTATAATATTACAAGTGTACCTTCTGCTAAAATATCCATTGGAGACAGATTATACAGAGTGTGTAGTGCTATATATCATCATGGAAATAATGTACAGACAGGTCACTATACAAATATATTACGAGTCGGAAAAAAAAATAAATCAGAATGGATCTATGTTAGTGACGAAACGATTTTGCGTAACCAGTGGCCACGTTGCAGTAAAGATGCATACATTTTCTTTTTAGAACGATGTAATTAAATAATGGTTTCTTTTTAGAACAATGAAACTAAATGATTTATGCAATTGTCAAAGTATTAAATTGATTTATATTTCATAAATTGATATCAACATATTTACGCATAGAATAATGTATTACTTATATTACTTATAGTTATACATATGTAATTTACTTATATTACTTATAGTTATACATATATGTTGCATTATTTTCTATCAAAAGATACAGCAAAATATATCTAAAATTACTACACTAGTTAAGTCACTATACGAATATGTTAAGAAAAAAATAAATAAAACGTAATGGATTTTTTGTCGAGCTGCCTTATTCTCGTGAGCGAATCCACCATTTTTTCATGTCTATTGTATATTATAATACAATACTGTCCCCACTGGTAGGCTTTGAAACAACGTCGTGTTGGTGCCTCACCATTTGCGTGCTCTCTTTATTTTATACTCTCTACGTCTGTATGTCCACTAAGCATCGCAATAAATAAATAAATTAATTAATTTATTTATTTATGTAAGCGATGAAATAATTTTGCGTAGGTATGAACTATATATCTGTATTGCGTTATTTTATCCAATAAATATAATTGACAATTGTACTATATCTATAAAAGGATAATAAGAAATTAATTAGAAAATACAATACGGAAAAATATAGAAAGATTACCATAAAGAATTTTACTTTTATCTCTGTAATAACCATTACAATGTAAATATTTAAAAAAATATACAATATAAATAATTAATAATTATTTAGGTCAATCAAAATAAGAAAATAATAAACATTTATGTATATAATCAAAATAAAAAACGAAAAATGAAAAAGATGAAAAAAATGCAAAAAAGAAGACAAAGAAGAATAAAAAATAATGTTTTGACCAATTAAATATACAATTAATATACTAAAAAATGGTAAAGAATAAACGAAAGAAATAAAAAAGAAAAAAAATGATTGAAGGTATTAAGACAGAATAATAATGAACAGAAAGGGATAATTTGTAAGATATAAAATCGAAAACATAATAAAAATATTGTAAACATAATATTAAAACTTAAAAAAAAAAATTAAGAAATAATTTGAGAATATGAAGGGTAAAAAAAATGTTTAAGATTATTTTAATTATATTAACTATATTTTATTTTTGTAATACAAGGATTTTGTAATAATTTTTTAAGACAAATAATATTTTTTTATATATACTCCTGCACCTCGACCACCCAGGTAATTTTTGCGAGAGAGAGAGAAAGAGAGAGAGAGAGAAAGAGAGAGAGAGAGAGAAAGAGAGGGAGAGGGAGAGGGAGAGGGAGAGGGAGAGGGAGAGGGAGAGGGAGAGGGAGAGGGAGAGGGAGAGGGAGAGGGAGAGGGAGAGGAGAGAGAGAGAGAGAGAGAGAGAGAGAGAGAGAGAGAGAGATTGATTGATTGATTGATTTATTTTATGCCATAGTCTGGACTTTAGGCAAATACAGAATTACAAAAGTAGAGTAAAGCAGTAACTTAATACTAAAAAATAAAAATAAAAATAAAAAGAGGAACAGAAAGAACTTAAAAACTAGAGAAAAGAGAAAATTAATATAACAAAATAATAAACATAATAATAAACATAATGCCAACATGAGAAGTAATACTGAAAACGAAAATAAAAATAAAAGATAAACGGAAAATAAAGTTAAAGGAGAAATTAACTTAAAGACTACAGAATGACTAAAACTAAAAAACAAAATGGCAGAATTAAGCAGTAAGCAGACGCTCGAAATCCGATCATGCATAGCAGGCAGAGCAATAAGACCTAGACCACACTACGCTCGAGGGAGAAAAGATAGCTGTAAAGCTTGCTCTTGAAAACTGCAACAGACGATGCTGATGTCACTTCGTTGGGAAGCGAGTTCCACAAGTAACCACCAGCTAGATGAAAAGACTTATGGTACGCTTCGGTTCTATGAATAGGAACGTAGAAGGAATGCGGCTGCGCCAGACGCGAAGATCGCCTAACTGAGGGGTTAGGATCAGAGAAGATCTCGGAGATGTAGCTAGGTGACAAGTTGTGATACACCCTGAACATCTCTACACCGAGAAAATAGAGGCGTCGATGTTTGACGGAGAGCCACCCAAGTTGGTGACGGTAAGGTGTGATGTGTTCATCGCGCTTAAGGTTAAAGATGAAACGGATCGTACAGTTTACAAGTCGCTGAAGCTTAGTATTGAGCTCTTCAGTCACATCATTGTAGACCAGAGAGCAGTAGTCCAAGAGCGGCCAGATCAGAGTAGTCACGAGCTTTATGCGCAGATTACGTGATAATGAGTTTTTGTGAAATTTGAGTTTATGGAGTGTGAAATGTACCCTCTTCGAAATGTGAGAGACGTGGCCTACCCAGGATAGGTCAGAGCGCATAACCACTCCGAGGTTACGCGTCTCATTAACGAATGGGATGGAAGTGCCGTTAACCGAAATGAGAGGTAGGTCATTGAGATTCAATTGCTTAACATGGCTGTTGCTACCGAGAATCAGGACTTTGGACTTCTTGAGATTGAGAGTCAAGCCATTGGTCGCAGCAAACTCCGATATGACGCCCACATCATAAGCAACGAGCTGCAGGGCAGTATTCAGTTGGCTAAGGAGACTCCTACGATAAATCTGCGTATCGTCAGCAAATATAATGCGCTCCGTGAACCTGAGGAAGGCACCAATGTCGTTTATGAATAACGAGAAAAGGAGAGGGCCCAGGACAGAACCCTGCGGGACCCCCGCGGTGACAGAAAGCCAGTGAGAGAACACACCCTCAAGGTCAACAACAGCCTGGGTACGTTCTGTGAGGTAAGAAAAAATCAACTTAAGGGCTGAATCGGAGAACCCCAACCGCCTAAGTTTAGTTAATAGTAGAAGGTGACAGACAGTGTCGAAGGCTTTGCTAAAGTCGAATAGGACAAGGATCAACACCTCGCCAAGATCGACGCCCAGCTTAATGTCATGAAATAATCGCAGAAGGGCGGACTGGGTGGAGTAGCCCTTGCGGTAGCCAGATTGTCGACAATCAAGAATGTGATGAGTTTCAATAAAATCAGTGATTTGGCGATGTAAAATCCTTTCAAACACCTTGGAGAGCTCACATAGGTTGGCTATGGGCCTCGTGTCGGAAGGGGTGGCTGGAGATTTGATTTTAGACAGCGGGCGTAGTATGGCTCGCTTCCACAACGACGGGAAGTAACAGAGCTTCAAACAACTATTAAAGAATGAGGTGAGGAGATTACCCACGTGTGGCAGGGCCAATGCTATAGCATACAATGGTAGGTGATCGCAACCCGAAGCAAGAGAAACGGAAGATGAGGAGACAAAGGAGCATAAATCATCAACAGATATCTGAGAAAAACTGAAGGAAGGAGTGTCAGGCACTATAGATGAGATGATATCAGAAAATTGAGATTGAGTACAAGAAGGAAAGCAATTGGAGATGGAGGCATAATGGGCATTCAAAGTGTCACGTGAAAAGTAATTTAGAGGTGAGGATAAAGGTGATTCAATGAGGCCGAGATTAGTGAGCTCACGCCATAGTTTGGATGGCATAGAAATCGCGGATAATCTCGTCATGTTGAAGTGCTCTCTGGCTTTCCTCATTTCTACCGTGAGATTGTTCCTGTACAGCTTATAAATATGAAAATCAAGAACACTGCCGGATCTTCGGGCGATATTATAAAGACGATTACGATGCCGAATTCCACGAGCGAGAGCATCATTGAGCCAAGGTGCCGAAGGACGATTCACACGAAAAGTACGGATAGGCGCATGCTTGTCAAGACTAGAAGCGAAATCGTTGGTTATGATACTCAGGATGCTGTCCAAGTCAGGCTCACTGAGGCTCTCAAGGCCAAAGTCAACCGCAAAAGATGAAGACAACATGGAAGTAAGAGTTTCAACAAATCCATGTTCGTTGAATTCCTTGTAACTGCGACGAGTCAATGTGCGATCCGTGGGAGACGGAACCGCAAATAGATACGTGAGCTCAATAAGGTCGTGACCATTGATGAAAGGTGCATCCGACTTACGAAACAAAGAGACCTTGTCCTGGCTATCAACAATAAAAACATCCAACCATGAGTCGGAAGTGCGAGTGTGATAAGTTGAATGCGACTCCACAATGTTAAGCGACAATTGCGAGACCATGTCTCTGAGGTGATTAGATTCATATGATGAGGAGAGGAGATCGCAGTTTAAATCGCCCGAAATAATAATATTCTTATAATTATGCATGACCGAAGTAAGAGCGTCTACATACTTGCTGAAATTTTTTCCTCTCGGTCTACGATACATCGAGGTAAAAAGAAGAGGTTCGCAAGCATCACCACGAACGTCGAGAACAAGAAATTCTGGTTCATTAGAGAAGGACGGCGGGGATGACACCAGAACACGAGCACGCAGCGAGTCATGGATATAGCATGCAACACCCCCTCCCTCCCTGCCTTCCCTATCCGCTCGTAACAGGCAGTAACCAGGGATATGAACTAAGTCATCAGAAATATGAGAGTGAAGCCAGGTTTCCGAAATCGAGATAATGTGAAAAAAGCTTGACATTAAAAGAGCGCGGATTGACTCGATATGGGCAGGAAGGGAGCAGGCATTAAAGCACGCAATCCGGAGACGACCGCGCGAAGCAGGAGAACCCACAGCTGCCGTCGAAAGTCACTGGAGCCTATCGAGATCAGCCTCAGAGGCTATAGAAATCAGTGGCTGGCCACGGTCCTTGCGGACGAAAACTCGCCCGTCGCTACTCCACACGTGCTTGAACGACAGCTGCCTCGCCCTGACGCGCGCTTGACGTAACAACTTATATGTGTGGATCGGGAGCAATTCATTGACGTAGATGTTGCCAGGTATGCTAGTCGCAAAAGCATCACTAATAGCCAGTCGGCGCCTGCCGCGCATGATTTTTATAATATGGTCGCGAATTTCGCGCGACTTGAGCGCAACTATGACCGATCTAGGCCGATCCACAACGACAGCACGATCGACGGCAGGGGCGGACGCAGACGCAGCATCACGGTCAGACGACGCATTACGCGCTGCAACATCACGAGTCTCAAGAACGTCGGAAGCCAGCTGAGGAATTCCCAGCGCACGAAAAACATTCGCGACAAGCTCGCAAGATGATTCGGTGAAAGAAGATGGGATTCCAGAGATTATGAGATCCGACGTTCGAGGGACCCGCGATGGAGCAGACGATACATTCTCAGTCTCGGTCCCGTCGCAGGCACGGGGGACAAGCTGAGAGGCCTTTAGAGCCTGGACATCACGTGCCAGAGCAGCGTTTTCTTGCTCAAGCTTGTCAATGCGCTGAGTATTCAGCGCGACGGTATCCGCGATGAGACCGAGTCTGTTCAATTTTTCATTAATCTCACGATTCGTGCGTCGCTGCTCATCGACAAAGGCAGAGAGCCTGGCATCAGACTCCTTCAATTGCTCACACAGCTTCTGGAACATGACATGGATTGCGACGTGCTCCTGAGATTGAGTCTGCACCTGAGAGCATGATGGTCCACCCGAGAAATCGAAGGTGTGCGCACCCGCATCGACAGCCGGTGAAAGAGGGGTGTCTAATGAAGCCGATAGAGACTTGCAGCAAGTATCTGCATACTTGGTTGCAGCATAAGGCCTGATGCAGCCGGGATGGAACACCCTCTTGCACACCGTGCACTCGAGTACCAGGTTGGCAATCGACTTCCTGCACCTAACACACATTCGAGATTCCATGCCCAATACTCAGATGACCCGAGTTGCACGATGCGATGTTATTAAAGTCGAGTGACAGGGACTACAGCACAGCAAGCGCGTGCGCTTCGGAGACCGCCACACAGCCAGCCAATAGCCAACAGCAGCGGTTCGCACGTACCAACCCCAGCGGACGAACGCCACGAACAACAGAGTGCAGGGGAGAGGGAGATGGGCAGTAGGGAGAGGGAGAGGGAGAGAGTGAGAGGGAGAGGGAGAGGGAGAGGAAGAGGGAGAGGGAGAGGGACGAGGGACGAGGGAGAGGGAGAGGGAGCGAGGAGAGGAAGAAGGGAGAGGGAGGGAGAGGGAGAGGGAGAGAGAGAGAGAAGAGAGCGGGAGAGACCTTTGAGGAGATGATGGAGAGAGGAGATGAGAGAGAGAGAGCGAGCAGCGAAGTGTGGCAAAGGAAAAAGGTAAGGATGTATTTTAAATAACAGTTTCCGTTTACTTTTCTTTAATTACGCATATCACAGTCGAACATTTTAAGTATTGTCAATCGATTTATTTACCGTGTTCGTTAGTGTGAATATTAAATTTATCTTTTTAGAAAAAATTAGTTTACATTGAAACTTCATCTACATTTTTGAAATGTTTTTATTTTCACAGATAGGATTATTTTATCATCTATACTATTATATAAAATTCTTACGGGTAGTGTGTGTTTGAACGTTATTAACTTGAAAACTATTGGACCGAATTTGCATTAAAACCATATAAAATAGGGGTAGAATTTTCCGGGGAGTGCTATAGAGTGTATAGTTTTTCGTTACCGATTTTCTAGAAACCGATTTAAAAAATTTTTTTAATTCTTACGGGTGGTGTATGTTTGAACGTTTTTAACTTAAAAATTATTGGACCGAATTTGTATTAAAACCATATAAAGTAGGGGTAGAATTTTCCGGGGAGTGCTATAGAGTGTATAGTTTTACGTTATCTATTTTCTGGAAACCGATTTTTTTAATTGTTTTAATTTTACGCGAAATAATTGACCGTTTAGACGAAACGTCGTCCAGTTTGAATAATCGCTAAGATATCTTTATTATTTTTAGTAGTTTTTTAGAACATTTTATTCATTTTCAAACTCAAACATTACAACATTTTTAATGTATTTCTTGCTTCACAAATCTTCCACGTCGTCTTCGTCCTCCTCGCTGTTTGGTCTGCGTCGCTGCTTCTTTACTCTCCGCCTCGAATCTGGAGACTCCGTTTGCGTTGAAGAGTCTCGAAGATCTGGTCGAGTCGTCAGCGTCGAATTCTCTCGCAGCTCCACCTTGAAGGTTTGTGACGAAACCCCTCGGCGCTTCAGCTGATCCGTCTGAGTCCCCTCGGTTAACCTCCTAATTGGCGACAGCGTGGGAGGAGATAAAAGGGGAGGAAGGACCCACGGATTCTTCGGCGTTGATCCTCCAGAATCCGGTGTCGACGTCCCAACCTGAAAATCGTAAACTTTAACGCTAAATATCTCGCTTTGCAGGGCAGACCGCCGCATTTTTCTGCCAGATTCTTTCGTTTCGTGTCAAAACTCGTCGAATGAGCATAATTTTGTTGATATTCGAGGTGCAGCGTGTATTCTAAATACTTACCATGAATTTTTATTATGTCCTGACATAATTTTAATTCCGCCGCTAGGGAATTTAAGTTCTTAATATTGCCAACAATAGATGGCGGCAAAAAACAACTTATGATAGAACTTGCATGTCGCGCACGTGCACGTCCTATCAGCGCTATTTTGTCATTCCATCTCTATTGTTCGTTAGATATAAGGGTAAAATATAATGCGATAGCACTGATAGCGCGCTTTGTGAACGCACCCATCGCAGTTTTCCCGCGTATTCACACATAACCTTAAAAAGTATCGTAGTATCGAGTTAAGAGCGGAGCGCGCGGCAGGAAAAAAAGAAATCCGCGCGAGAGGAAGAATCGGCAAAACGCAACAGGGTGGAAATACGTCGTGGAGATAGCACAGTGCCCGTCCGCCGTGAAGTTGGAGACCGTTCTTTGTTAGATCGCCGTCCGTTGTTTGGCAGCGTTAGCGCGCAAAAAATATCGAAGCGCGAGAGGGCCGATCGGGAAAAGGGAAGGAAGCGCTATTTCGTATCCCTTCAAGTGAGCCTATATAAGCATACAAGTAAAAATGTCTGATGAGAGGGAAATATCGGACCGTTTATTAAGAATAGCAGCTAGTGCGTCGACCGAATCCACACAAGAAGAACGAAACTTTTTATCCTTGGTAGCAATTACTAGGAGAAATTTCAGAAGAAATGTTACTACACCTAGTCTACGTAAAGGGCGAAAGAGAAAGAATTTTAAGAGGCAAATAGTGCTGATAAAATTGGCACACGCTGATCTTTTTCCATCCGCCGTGGAGTTAAAGTTCTTGAAACAGAGAAGATTAGGTATACACACTGAGAAGAAAATACTGTTGCTTCAATTACTTAATGTTTGTGAATCCACAAACATTAATTGAAGCAACAGTATTTTTTTCACAGTGTATGAAGTTTATTTAATGTAGAAATATATGGAGGGATAAAAGTCACAGTGGTGCAAATCACTTTATTCAATTTATTATTTTTTCAACGTATTTGCCTGTGTAGACTGCAGCTATGAACTCAAATCGATAGGTTGAAAAAGGTGACTTGCATCCCTATGATTTTCACAGCTTCATATATTAAGACTGCGTTCGGAAACGTCACCCGGGTACACACGGGTATACTCATTTCTCCTTCTAACTCGCTGAGATAGAAAGAGAAGGGAGTATACTCGTGTGCACTCGGGTGACGTTTCCGAACGCAGCCTAATACACAGAAACAGTTAACCGTGGTTAACATGTGAAGGAATAAAGATGGTATCCCAGTGTTTGTAGGATATAAGAACAGTTTAATATGGGATGAGAATAACACAGAATATGTGAGAATTACAAACGAAACCGTGCTTAACACTCTCGCTCGATCAACGCTGAGGTTAAGCCTCGTACCGACTCGAAACTACACACGACGCGAAACGTTACTCCTCGACTTCTCTACGCAAAGGCTTCTCTGTTACTGCTGCCTGGGCAACGAATGCCCTTCGCTCGCTTGCTTCCGAAAAGACAAAACGACTCTCTACATTAAGCGACTCTGTTGTCATAAGACGATCGACTCTCTAGATTCTTCGCTTCTTCACATGGCAACACGGCACCGCGACACACGCGCGACACGTGACACGCACACACACGTCTTCGCTAACACAACTCACACTTCTTGACAACACGCATACTCGACAACACACATCTCGATACATTTCAATACTACACATGTTATTGATAAATTTTATATTTGTTCGAGAGCGCGCGGAAACGCGGTAGAGAGCGCGTGAAGGACAGGCACGAGGAAAGTTTATAAGAGTCAAGTACACACAAAATTCATACATTACAAAAAATAAAGTTGTATTACAATATGTACAAGTTCTATGGTTTTAGCCACGAGGAACAAGGCGTAAGCGCGCACAGAATTTAGCACGGCGTGCTAGAAGCAGCAAGCGGTTCGCGAAGCGAAATAGCGAATTAGCGCATGCAATTGCGAGGCGCGAAGCGGTGTACGAAAAGGCGGTTTCGAAAGCAAGCGGTGTTCAAAAGCGGTAAATCTGCGAGCGATGATTCTAAGCGGGTGACTTCGACAAAGAGAGCGCCCTCGGTACGGCGGCGAACCTTTTATTGACTCCGAGACGAGGCTCTCTCCAGGCGAATTGCCAATAACCTTATCGCATTTGAAAACTTAGAAGTTGATAAAGGACTAAAGTGCCCGATTGGTAGCTACAGGCCGCTCGCGGAAACGTACGCGCCTGAGTTCGGATTTCGGCGGGCTGATTGGCCACGGGCGGCCTACGTCATTGTATTTGCGGCCGTTTTCGTTTAGCGATCCGAAAGGATCGTTGCGTGGTTGCGATGTTTGCGATGTTTACAGCATGGATTTTTTGCTTGTTTGTGCGCACTGTCGGCTTGACTTTATTATGGCCAAAATGTCAGCGAACTTTCTGGAATGATAATACTCGAAAAATCCATGCTGTAACTGGAAAATAATATAACTTATTTAACGCGAAATTCTACTCGAATACTTTCTTAAACTGAATTTGCACGATCTCAAACAATATTTATTTTAGGTTTATCTGATGAAGCGCTTGAAATAGAACGAGATAGTTCGTTTGATGAAATAAAAGAAGATATTATTTTACTTTTCCGTCCTCATATTCAACATTTATTAAGAATGTGCGGTTTTAAGTTGAGAAGAGTAGAAAAATCGAAGAAAATCGCACATTTGGGAGACATTCAAAATGGGACTGATTTAGAAAATCAGTTATTACAAAGCAAAATTATTGTATTGCCTTAAACGACTTTTCAGAAGATTTACCTATTATTGAAGATCTGGATCTTTCTGTTTCTCGTACGTTAAGAAATAGTTCTACACAGCCTTTAATTCATCAAAGAGATAGTGATTCTGATAGTATTGGATTACAAGTTTCGTCAAATAACACAGCCACATAAAAAAAAATTTGCGGAGCCAAAAAAGCGATCTATATAGCATTGTAGTATTGGTCGAGCATAGTCGAAATCCAAATTTTTGGAATTTTCTGCTTACCAGTTTTTTTTTTATTTGACCTTGAATTTCGGGTTTAGGGTGAATTCTTCCAAGTTGCTACTAAACATCTGAAATCGTTTTTTTGAGCTGTAAAGTGGATTTTGTTGTAGCTTTTATGTTAAAAAAGGTTTTCCCGAGTTTCGATCGCGAAAAAAAAATTTTTTTGCAAGTTATTAACAATAAAAGTATAATGTTACAACACGATCAACATTTTTCTCGTGAACGGCTAAACGGATTTTAACAATTCTGACGTCAATTTTTTTTATTTAGAAACGTACATTTTAGAAATATGCTTTTGGATATACAAAAATCGTATTTGTTTATAAAAATATATTTTTATAAACAAATATATTTTTATAAAAATATATTTTAACAAATATATAAACAAATATATTTTTATAAAAATATATTTTTATAAACAAATATATTTAATAAAAATATATTTTTATAAACAAATACGATGTTTGTATATCCAAAAGCATATTTCTAAAATGTACGTTTCTAAATAAAAAAAATTGACGTCAGAATTGTTAAAATCCGTTTAGCCGTTCACGAGAAAAATGTTGATCGTGTTGTAACATTATACTTTTATTGTTAATAACTTGCAAAAAAATTTTTTTTTCGCGACCGAAACTCGGGAAAACCTTTTTTAACATAAAAGCTACAACAAAATTCACTTTACAGCTCAAAAAAACGATTTCAGATGTTTAGTAGCCAACTTGGAAGAATTCACCCTAAACCCGAAATTCAAGGTCAAATAAAAAAAAAACTGGTAAGCAGAAAATTCCAAAAATTTGGATTTCGACTATGCTCGACCAATACTACAATGCTATATAGGTCGCTTTTTTGGCTCCGCAAATTTTTTTTTTGTGTGGCTGTGTAATTCGTCACCTGTGTCACGATCAGGAACAAGTGGCCTATCAAGAAGATCGTCAAGAATAATACACCAAATACCTGACAATGATGAAAAAGAAGAATTTCATGACAGTGAAGATGATCAGTTGGGTGTGTATTAATATATTAGTATTATATTACTCAAGGTCCGTAGATAGACGACAGCGTACCTCAAGTAAGGTCTTCCAACTCACTTCAAGCTATTTGAGTCGAAAAATGGCGACGACATATACATACACGACAACACATCAGAGCTGCCAAATCTAGACCCCAGCCTGACTCGTAAATCGAGTGGTGGGGATACTACGCGTGCTCGGCGGTCCGTCTTCGAGCTTCGGCTAGCTTCGGAATACTAGACGAGGACAGTCACATTATGTTCTGTTTCCTTCTCGCTCGCTGAATCCTTCCGTACTACCAGTCAGCCTGGTAAACAGCGAGAAGTCTCTCGTGAACGCGAGGGAAGGATTTTTTCGGCGATGCGGCGCGACGCGACAAAATGCCCTCGTCTACTATCCGCGAGGCTATGTACATATAAAATTATAATTATTATAATTGTATAATAGTTTTCCACGTCAAAGACCACCTAAGAGGTACAATTATATATATATATATATATATATATATATATATATATAATCCAATATAATTGGATATAGTAATAATATATATCCAATTATTTTCATCGGCCTTGTCAGGCCTATAACTATAAACCCGGCGACACGACGCGCCAAATGGGCCTTAATGGGTTGATGAAGATCTTTATTGCATCGAGCGAGCTTTCAAAATTGCACCTACGATGTTTCCGACAAGCGGAAACAAAGCCTAAGACGTGTCTGTAAATACACGTGACGGAAGTTTCCGTTTGTATTTAAGATTGAGAGGTATGCATCGTCCGTCAACATAAGGACAGGGTCGCGAGATAAAAAAAAGAACCCTAATAAAAGAGAAATCGGCGATAGCCGAAAAACAAATGAGTCACTGGAGGAAGCGATGGGTTGCACCCCCAATAAGACAGTGGGGGCCTTACGAGAGGACTCACCAACGAACAGTCGGAAAAATCGACAATCGTCTCTAACTTCTAGGATAGGCGAAAACTTAAGATCTGGCTCTTGGGTGAGAAACGTCTCGCCCAATAAGAAATTCTCTAGATAAAAATTAGAAGAATCCCACCAACCAAAAGTCCCAAAAATGAAAACCAGACACACCCCACACGAAATCCACCCCTTCCATTCCTTACATTTTCCTATATAAACCCCGACATTGCGGACTCTCGCTCTCTTCCGATCCGCCACGAGACAGGTTATTTCTAAGTCCGCATATTTTCCGCTTACTTATACTTTAACGCCACTTTTCTGTTTCACCAACTTAAAGTATCGCGAGTAAATTCTGTGCGCGCTAAGTGCCACGAATCACCCTCACAGCGAGATCTGCGGTCAGCACCAGCGCCTGACAGAAATATATATATACATATACATATATATATACATATAGTCCAACGAATAGTAAGTCCTAAATATTCTGTTACTCTAACTTTCAATTGCCAGGACACGTATAAATGTATGTAAGTCGTATCATAATAACCATTCTATTCCTGTCTCTAATAATCTTAGCGTTCCCCGCTCAAGATTGTTATAATCCTTCTTGGAATTACCCTAGCATCACTTGCTCAGAGTAATTATCGAATCCTTTCCCTTAGCGATAACACGCTCAAGCCACTCCTCTACCCACCGTAATTCTGCTTCTCACGATTCAGCTGAATCCCCCAAGCATTATTTGCTCAGAGGATACTCAGTTTTCCTTATTCCTAGCGATATTCGCTCAGGACCTCCCAATACTCCCATTTAATTGCTTTAGCGTTACTCGCTCAAAGTAATTAAGAATCCTTTGTTCTAGCGATATTCGCTCAGGACCTCTCAACACTCCCGCTTAATTAATTACCTTAGCGTTACTCGCTCAAAGTAATTAAGAATCCTTGTTCTAGCGATATTCGCTCAGGACCTCTCAACACTCCCGCTTAATTAATTACCTTAGCGACATTCGCTCAAGATAATTAAGAATCCTTATCCCTAGCGATATTCGCTCAGGATCTCCCATTAAACCGCTGTTCCTACTTAGAATTATTCTCCCGCCTAGTTGCTTTAGCGATTATCCGCTCGGAGTAATTAAAAATCCTTTCCTATATAGATGGTATGGAAACATAGAGCGGGCAGGAAGCGAAGAGAACGCATTCTGCAGCATCAAAACCGGCAGAATAGTTCTCCAGTGATAACATCCGTCCTCTCCGGGAGATTCATCTCCGAGGACGCCCTAGCCGAATTGCGCCGGCTTAACGCCCTACACTCCGCTCCGACGACGGAGAATAAGACCCAGTCCTCCCCGGAATTAATCGACCTGACCGAGTCTACTCCGGTCATTGATTTAACCAGCGAAAATCCGCCCGCGTCAGATTTCGACGAAATCACCGCGCGTTTCGATTCGATCGAAAAGTTTGTCCACCGCATCTACGCCAAGCACTCAGAATCCGCATAATGTACAATTACAATTTACATAAAATCTTCCTTGTTTTAACACACACATATATATATATATATAGCTTACCCTAACGCTACCCTATAATTATTTCTTAAATTCTTGTCTTTTGTTTTCACTCCGCGAACATCTCTTTATATTTTAATTTAGATTCGAATACACCTACACACCGCACACATATTTAATTAAATTCATGTAACCTCAGTTCTAAGATCAATTGTAATAATAGCGGGCAGGATGTCCATTGAATAGGTTTCCCCTTCCAAGATCCTGCCCGATCACCTCCGCACTAATGTAACACCCGCGATGAATACACCTTACACATACATTTTCACTTTAAAATATCTCAATTCCCGGTTTAATTTGCCTACGTCTCACTTATTGTAATAGCGATAGTTTACTTAATTCAGAATAAATGTTTCATTTATGTTAAATATAAATTTCCATTTCATTTAAGACCTCACCCATCACTATTCCCTCTCTCGAAACCCCACGAGGTCCGATCCTAAGTTAAAGGGATTAAATTCCCTGACTTAAAAGAGGACCGACGATCGCACCGCTCACGGAAGGCGTCCTACCGTCTCCACGGACGTTGACCCTTCCGGAGCCATTGAAAAGTGCGTTCGGGCTCGCGCCACGCGTCTAGCGTGTACCTGCGAGCGATATTCTTAAGCTTCTGGTTGCGTCCTTCCTTACCCCGACCCCTCTGGTTAGCCTCTCCTTCGCTTCCCAGTTTTTCTTATCCTAATCCTGGGGTTGGACGTAACAATATATATATATAATTTATTATATATTATATTTATTTATATTTATTATTTATTTTATTTTTATATTTACAGCTTATTTACTATATTTATTAAATTATAAATTTTATTTTTTCTGAGACGAGCTGTATATGCGATATTTATATTATATTATACAATTTTATATATCTTTTTGACGAGAAATAAGTGCAATTTCTTATATATATCACATAATTTTATTTGTCCCCCTGACAAGCTACGATCATTTCATAGTGTTATTTTTTAGTGGAATAGGCCTACGGGGGACACCACTAAAAAAAAAAACGCGTCTATAATAGTACCTCTTAGGTGACGTGGAAAACTATTATACAATTATATTAATAATATTTTTTATATTTTATTTTATATTTTATATTAATTATAATTTTATATGTACATAGCCTCGCGGATAGTAGACGAGAGCATTTCGTCGCGTCGCACCGCACCGCCGAAAAAATCCTTCCCTCGCGTTCACGAGAAACTTCTCGCTGTTTACCAGGCTGACTGGTAGTACGGAAGGATTCAGCGCGCGAGAAGGAAACAGAACATAATGTGACTGTCCTCGTCTAGTATTCCGAAGCTAGCCGAAGCTCGAAGACGGACCGCCGAGCGCGCGTAGTATCCCCACCACTCGATTTACGAGTCAGGCTGGGGTCTAGATTTGGCAGCTCTGCAACACATACATACTGCTTGCAATGTAAGTCACGCACAGACAGTATATCTATAGATGACGCACTCATACATACCCACTGGCTCTAAAAAGGTGGACTGGTTGGAAGACCTTACTTCAGATGTCGTCGCATCTACGGACTTTAATGGCATGTTTAATACAGAGAAAAAAGTGGTCGTAAAAGACTTAGAAAAATTATTGACATTTATTTTAAATTTGTAATTTCGTTTTAAATGATAATTGATTAATCAAATTTCAGATATCAGAGCAGAAAGTATTGCGGAAAAATGTCTAATATTTCTATCCCTTCCGGAGAATGCAGAAGACATGATAATTCATGTATGCAGGAGTAACTGCCTTCATGATCTGATAAATTTTTACATGGATGAAAATGTAATTGATAAAAAATTGGTCGTTAGTTTTCTCGGAGAGATAGGTATTGATGGAGGCGGTTTTACAAAAGAAATGTTTCATCTTTTTTTCCTTAAATGCGAAGGAATATTTTTCAAGGTTATGATAGCCTAGTTCCGTACATGGAATTAAACAGATTAAATGAACTAGACAAGTTTGTTATCATTGGTCGTATTTTGCGGCATATGTTGATTTTAACAAATCAAATTCCTGTAAAGTTATTAAGAATTACATTAATGTTAATTGCAAATCCTGAAAAACATATTGAATCCGACATGTTACTGCAAGAACTATTGCGCTACGTAAATCCATACTTGCGAAAAATTTTGAAAAAAGCTCTGAAAAATTTTTTGTCTCTAACGGATACAGAAAATGAGGTTTTACAGGATTTTTTTCAAGCTCATCGGTTTTTTGCAAAACCAAATTCCGATATGTTGTCAGACCAATTAAATATCATTGCTACATTAGTGGAAAAACCCAAAAGACTGATTGCAAAAATTTGGCATGGTGTATCACCGGAAAAACATGCTGATTTCTGGAATAATTGTGATTTTAATGTTCTTCTGGATATGCAAACACCTACTGCTACAAAAGTCGTTAATTGTTTAGTGACTGATCCGTACTTAACAAATGAAGAAAATGATGTATTACATTATTTTACTATGTATATTCAATGTCTTGACAGAGATAATTTGGCGAATTTACTATTTTTAATTACTGGATCTTTTCTCATGCCCGCTAGTATTAATGTAAAATTTAATGAGACAATGGGTTTAAGCCAAAGACCAATATTTACTACATGTACTGATACTATTACTTTACCGAAAACGTATGCACATTATAATGACTTGAAAAATGATTTGAATGCGTATTTAAATACAGAGGAAGCCAAAGAGTACACTAACTTTTGAGATACTCAAATATTATTTACTTACTTAGATTTAAATCAGAATAGCATGTTATCTATAATTTTGTTGCAATTTTTGTGATTGTATCCAATAAGTTTCACGTGATAAATTAACATAAATTGTTAAAATACTATTGATTTTAATTTGATATTACGATTTGAGCATACAGGTAATTAATAAGATTTTCGGTTCTTTATTGTAATTTTTGTGCAACAAATTTTTTGTTTGTGTTATTGCATAATATTAATATAACCGATATAGCATTAATTTTACACTAAAGAATTTAAGAAACTGCAGTTTATTCTTTATGTATAACTAATCTTTTCTATCGGAGCGTTTAAATCACATAGTTTTAATAATTATAGTAACTTTATGTACATGAAAATTGAACATGTATTTAATGTAAAACAAAGATATATATTGTACTTGACGTTAAATACATTACTAAATATTAACTTTATATATGGACAATAATAAGAAAGTATAATCGGCTGATTATTAAAATCAATAAAGAGGATAAAATGTCATTTTTCGGCCAAGCAAGATCTAGGTAGCTTAAGATTAATTTCACATTGGAAAAAAATTCACATGCCTCGGTGATCAAAATGGCGAGACGTCTTCACGAAATGAAGGGAGGTCCAGTGGTCGAGGTAATATTTTTCGCATTAAATTCTTTAAATTAATTACTATTTAAATATTAGAATAATTAAATCTCACTGTGTTTTAAGACCGACAAATTTGTCGGCGTACAGTATGAATTATTTTAAATGTGAAATTAATCTTAAGCTACCTAGAGCTCGCTTAGCCGAAAAATAGTATTTTATCATGTTTATTGTTTATATATGGAATTGGATTAGGTATTTAATTGAAAAGTGCGCTTGTGAAACTGCCCAATTAAAAGCTTGGTTCACTTTGAAAACACCGGACAGACCTCATACGTTTTGGGAGCGTCCCGTTTGACCACTTTAACATTGACCATGGTCCCGATTGACCACGTTGATATTGACCACGTTGCAATTGACCACGTTGCGATTGACCACGGTCCCGATTGACCACCGTCCCGATTGACCATGGTCCCGATTGACCACCGTCCCGATTGACCACGGTCCCTATTGACCACCGTCCCGATTGACCACGGTCCCGATTGACCACGGTCTCGATTGACCACGGTCCCGATTGACCACCGTCCCTATTGACCACGGTCCCGATTGACCACCGTTCCGATTGATCACGGTCCCGATTGACCACGTTGAAATTGACCAGGTTGCGATTGACCACGTTGTGATTGACCACGGTCCCGATTGACCACCGTCCCGATTGACCACGGTCCCGATTGACCACCGTCCCGATTGACCACGGTCCCTATTGACCATCGTCCCGATTGACCACGGTCCCGATTGACCACGGTTTCGAATAATTTATAAAGTAAGGCTCACGTGCATGGGGGGGGGGGTGCAGGGGGGCGAAGCCCCCCCTGCTAACGCATAAAGCGAAATACATCTTCTACCCCGGCACGCCGAAGGCGTGTCCATGGGGGGGGGGGTGCGGGGGGGGGGGGCGAAGCCCCCCCGCCCACACATGCTCTGGGAAAGATGTTTTGATGCACTTTATGATGTCGGCCGTTGACGCCGACCTTACAGGGCTGGCTCTAGGAACCTGGTAAACGTGATTCCGGGTCTTGTTCTCGGGGAAGGTGTCTACGTACTAATTTCGCTTTCCCGAATAGTGGGTTTGACGCCGACCTCATTTTAGCGTGTACTAGGTGTCTGTCAACGCGTACATTATACTTCGTCTTGAAGAAGACGTCTGCGTGCTGAATTCTCCTATCGTCGACGCTACATTGACGCTGACCTGACTACAGTGTTTACTAGGTGTCAGATAACCGATTGAGCCAACTTCTCCTCGTGGAAGACGTCGGGATTTCGTTTTCCTTAACGCGTACTCGGACTCTGATATATTATATAGGATCAATGGGGACCGTGGTCAATCACAACGTGGTCAATATCAACGTGGTCAATCGGGACCGTGGTCAATCGGAACGGTGGTCAATCGAGACCGTGGTCAATCGGGACCGTGGTCAATTGGGACGGTGGTCAATCGGGACCGTGGTCAATCGGGACGGTGGTCAATAGGGACCGTGGTCAATCGAGACCGTGGTCAATCGGGACGGTGGTCAATCGGGACCGTGGTCAATCACAACGTGGTCAATATCAACGTGGTCAATCGCAACGTGGTCAATTTTAACGTCAATCGGGACCGTGGTCAATATTAACGTGGTCAAACGGGTGCCACTCTACGTTTTTAATGTTATTCAAAATTATAATTTTGACAATATACATGGTGAGCTAAAACTCATACCTCTCGCTTCTCTTATTTATTTATTTTTGTTTCGGTGGAAGAGTGAAAATGCCTCGACGCATTCCTGACTCCGGCTGTCAGGGTATGTGGGGCTTGCACCCACTAAAAACACTCTCCCAAACACAGGACAAAGGACTATAATTGCAACACGCGGGACACCCGAGGTATTTCTTCACGTGCCACAACAGCCCCACGCACGAGGCGACAAACAACGTAAACCCTAGACTAAAGACACACGGGAGGTCGATAATAGGGTTGCTTATTCCCAGAGGGAAGGACGGTCTCCTAGTCGAGTAGTTGGCACACCAAACCACTCGACCACCTCGGAAGTCCCCATGATACATCATTGGGGAGTTCTTCATTGGCTGTGGAGATCGCTTCCCCAGGGAAGTTCACACCCCCAGGAAGGCGTACATGGTCACAGGCGTGTACGAACAAAACGAACAGGAACTCCCTACCCGGGTAGAGGAGTTCCACGCAAAACAAGACACGGACTAGCCAGCTGACCGTCTGGCGAGTCCGTTAACATTCGGGGAAACAAACATCCCACCAAAAACAAAGGATCCGGCACACGGATCCAACAGGCTCTGACCAAGGCAGAGGGTGAGAGTAAAACCGCGTCCCTCCCCTAGACCCACCCCGTAGGAGAGAGCCCAGGGGGAGGGCGCGGAAACATAAACAGGGAGAAGAGCCACCAAACCACGGAGACCCACCAGGGGACGACCCACCGAGGTCCGCCGCCACAAAAGGCTTCCAGCACCCACTGTTTCCAGTGGGGCAGGAGCCGAAACAGCAGCGAGCGGCAAGCCACGGCCGGCCAACCCCCGGAGGACCCCGCAGCCAAAGGCGACCATCCCCCTGACAAACAAACTAGAAGGCAAGCACATTGCCAACAAAGAAAAGGAGAGAGAGGGGGCTCCCGGCAATCCCCAGAAAGAGGACAGGCGCCGATCGCCCCCGAGCCACCAACCCCCTAGGGATCCGGGAACGTCGCCAACGTATCCCAGAGTCGGCGCAAAGCGGTGGCGGGACGCACTTCCGCTTCTCCCACGTTGCATGGTAAAACCAACTCCGACTCCAGGGGAGGCAAGCCCGCGACCGACCGGCGCCCACCCACCCCCAAAAGGGGCACCCCTAGTAAACTCCGATAACCGCAAACTCACCATAGTGGTGACGCACGCCGCAATTTAAGCCTAATTAACATCTCGCAGAGGAAGATAAATCGCAGAAATATAAACCAAGTCGTCGAGACATCGAGTCATCGTCGCGCGTCGCCCGCATTTCCGTCGGGGACGTCCAGTTGCCTCCTGCGTTCGTCCTCCTCCTTCTTCGTCATCACGCGCTCCGCAAAAACAGCAAACGCCTTCCAGGCGTCTTTTGCGTCACAGATCTTGGCTATGACTGTAGCTAAAGTCAAATCATGCCCAAGGACCGCCGTAAGCTCGCCTCTTTCGACACCCCAAAAGGGGCACGCTGCGAGCGTATGTTCAGCCGAGTCTTCCGCATAACAGCAATACCTGCATGCCGGGCTATCCTCTTTCCCAATACGGTAAAGAAAAGTGGAAAAACATCCATGACCCGTTAACAGTTGGATCATCCTATAAGTTAGGAAGCCAGTACGTCTGTTAAACCATACGTCGAAATTGGGTGCAATGGCGTCCCTCGTGGCGTTTCCCTGGCAAATGTGGATCCCGGATGTGCTCGGCCCACTGTCTGTGCATTTCTAATCGCTCAGCAGCGCGCTCCTCTTTCGGGGAGTCCGCGTTGAAGGTACCCAACTCTTTTAGCTCGCAAAGGCGTAGATAAACCCGCCGGAGAAAAGCCGCATACAGGTGTAGGGGCGAAATTCTGGCCAACAGCGTCGCCGCCTCGTACGACACCGTACGGTACGCCATGACCGTTCTGGAGGCGACGACGCGCAGAACATGATGTAACAGTCTCTGCTGCGTCTTGGACGCCTGTAACTCTTCGCTCCATATCGGAGCCGCGTATAGTATTACGGAGAGTATTACGGTGTAATAAAGTCGGCGTTTGTTTTCTACCGGTCCACGCAGGTTGGGGAGAATTCCACAAAGTTCCCTACTCATTTTGGTAGCCTTGGTAGCCACGTATTTAAAGTGGGCACAGAAACTCCAGCGGCTGTCAACTATAACTCCTAAATACTTCATTTGGTTGCTGATACGGATAACGCTTCCCTCGAACTCGAAACTCGGATCTCTCGGACGCCCCCCGAAAAAGACGGCCTCCGTCTTCCCCCAAGAGATCTCAAGGCCTAGATACTTAATATTTATAATTAAGCGTTCAAGGCACTCAATCGCAAGTTCACACGCAGAGTCATAATCGTCACTCTCGACGATAAGGAGGGTGTCATCTGCGTAGCATATCAGACGACACCCCTCGAAGAGCCGAGTTCTTAACACGTAGTCAAAGGCTATGTTCCACAACAGGGGGCCCAACACAGAACCCTGTGGAACCCCCCTGTTGACCCCCCTTCTGGTGCGACGAGTGCCGTCAGATGTAACATACCTTATCCTGCGATTCGAAAGATAAGCCTCCACAATGCGGCGCAAGTATGGAGGGAAGCCTCTAACGCGGAGAGCTCGTCTAATAGCCTTAAGGGGGGAGTCTACTTTAGCCGGGTGAAAAATGATGATTTTTTGGGAATTTTTTTCAAGGAAACTATGAGTGATATTGGATTAATTTTTTTTTGTAATATGGAAAGGCATTCTTAAAAAAGAAAAAAAAAATTTTTTTTTTAGTTCCATTAATTTTTATTATATTAACGGACAATTTTGTAGCGCAATGTTGGTAGCACAACGGTTAATTGCGTACAGTGTAGCAACGAGCTGGGTTATCTGAAAGCAAAAAATAAAAATTTTCTTTAAAGCTTAATCAATTACGCAGGGATTGAACCTATTTGCAAATAAAAATATGAAAAATTGAAGAAGTTACAGCAATCGTAAGAAAAGTGACATTTTTTTGATCAAAAAATCGATCTTTTGTTGTTGATAAAAATGTTATAAATAAACAATAAAATGTAAACGTAGGTTCAATCCCTGGAGAAAATTGTAAGGAATCGAATCATACTTGGCGAAAGTTATTTGAGTGATTACTTTTTGAGTTATTTTGTACGCAAAGTTGAAAAAAGTGGTTTTGAGAAAAACGCGTTTAAAGTTTATTTTTTTGATCTCAGTCAAAAAAGCACGTAAAAATGCATGCAAATTTCAGTATAAAGGTTTTTGAGGTCGCTGAATCCGAATCTGATATCAGATTTTTAAAATTCAAAATGGCGGATTTAAAATGGCGGGTCAAAAGAGTCGTACTTGAATATAGAAATGAAGTTCTTGATGTTTTCACGATACTTACAATGAAATAATGTTTAATCCGCTATTCCGGGCCCATACAATATGCCTTCCTCTTCCTCATATAACTCCTGTTGGGCAGTTTTCTCCATTCTGTTAGCTGTTCGAGCTTTTTTCGTGTTCTCCCAAGTACGAATTTCTGCTCTTTGCAGTCGTTTGTCATTCTGTGAATCGACGAATCCCTTGGTCTGCTGTCCGATCACAATGCCCATTGTTTCCATTATTTTTAAAATAGGGTAGTACCCTTCATTGAAGATCGCAGTAGCAAAATATGCAGAAATTTCAATTGTTTTGGCGCCGCAGTGAAGATGTTTTGGCGCCAGACGCCACAGACTTGCATTGAAACTTTCGTTTGAATTCTGCGTATATCCGCCTAAGCATCTTTCCAATAGATTATCCTTGGACAAATCTTGATAAATCGGCAACAATTGCTCTTGAACATCCTTGTGAAAAGCAGGTGGGTGTTCAAATTCATCTAGTTTCCCAGTCGCTTCTGCTACTCGCCATTTGCACCAACTTTCACACCCCGTTGGACAGTATTCGTGTTGTGGTTTTTCATCGGTTGAGCATAAGTGATAATAAGTAGCCATGATGGCCTTTTTCATCTCTTCAACCGAATCCGGATGTCTTCTTATTGCTAGTCCGTAATATTTTGTCAATTTTTTAATTAGTGTGTCCGTCAGCTTTCCTTTTCCTCCGAGTTTCGCCGCTTTCTTTATATTTCTCAGGCGAGTGCCCATTCTTTTTTCAACGTGCCCAACACATTCATGTTTCTTCAATGTTATATCCTCGCCGTAGGGTTGTAAATCCATAAGGGCTTTAAAAGTTTTAGAGTTGCCATCGCCGATATAATTGCAGTATCTCACGCCAAACTGTTCTTCAGATCTGGAAAACATATCTTTCATTGAATCCACTTCCATTTTTCCGGAAGATCCAGAATGGTTGATGGAGCACGTTTTTTTGTGATCTTCAAACCACTCGGAATATTCTACAGTGCCCTTTTTGTTCTTCCAAAAAATACAGGATTGGCAATGGCTGCTTTTTACGACGAGATCAATTATCTTTCCAGTGTTTTGTCCTATGAGCGTTGTTACACCAAATAAAGATGAAAAACCACGCTTTTTCCATGTTCCATCACCGGAAACGATCAAATTTTGCGATGGCTTTCCTTTTTGCACGTTTACTTCCATTTCTTCTTTGACGGCTTTATGGCACAATGTATGGAAGACACCTTTGGATGCAGTATAAATGTTTTCTACAGCGGCATAATATACTTTACGATGGAAATTTTGGCACATATCCATGAGACCACAGAACAAATTTATGCCTTCTTTGCAGACTCCCAACAATCTCATGACAAATATTATTCTTCTATTAATTTCGAAGGCACTGTTAATAAAAGGGCCTGAATCGATCTTCCGAACACCACATGAGCAAGTAACAGCTATTTTGAATCCTAATCCGCGACTTCCCGTTTCACCAAAAGTTACATTTTTCTTGCAATCTTTACAAATTAGCATTTGAGTCAAAGCATTAAAAACAGTGAAAAATTCAATAATGCGATAGCCGTGAGTTTGACTTATAATAATGTCATCATCCGCAGTCTTCAATTTTTTAGCCGCATTACTCGTTGATGCAGTTTCTGTTTCCATAGTAAACTGGTTTCCTTGAAACGATCTTTTCCGTGGTCTCGATTGGCGAAAACCGTTCTTTTTACCTTTGCGAGTCATGATTTTAGTTTAATAGTCTGTACAAACTGAGATTTCGAAACAGACTGACGGTTACTGGCGACACTGTGATAGCAAAACAGTTTTGCACATACACACACACACACACACACACACATACACACAAATATTAACACATAAATATAAACACATGTAAGGTCAAATAAAATAGTCGAGAGTTTAGGCAGATATATAGGATCTTTTTGCTCCCACAATAATAGAAGAGAACGCTGCGAAGCCGGTATAGCGTACTTCTGCTGTATCAATCCTCCGCGCGCCTCACTAAAAAGAGCTGTAGTTTCGTCAATTTTACGAGTTTGACGATAATACTTTGGGAATATATTCTTGAAACCTTATACTATTTATTTATGTAAAAAAAAAATCGATTTTTTTGACCCATCAAAGTAGACTCCCCCCTTAAGTTTAATAGAATTAAACGCGTTTTTAATATCTAGGGAGATGGCAAGAGCCACTCTTCCATCGGCGCGGGCATCCAGTAGAGTCTTCTTGAAGAGAGAAAGTGCGTCAGTTGTTGACCTCCTCTTCCTGAAGCCAAACTGATTTGGTGATAAATTCGCGGCTGGGTTCTCCTCCATATGTTCCAGAAGTCTCTCGGCAATAACCCGCTCGAACGTTTTGCCGATCTCGTTCAAAAGGCAGATGGGACGTGCCTTAGGGGTCTCCCCAGGAACTATGTCCCCTTTGGGAATTAGAACGAGATCGGGAGTCTTCCAGGCAGTCGGGAAGATACCATTCTTCAGAAAGATATTAAAGATCTGCACAAGTCTGTACCTCATCGAGAGAGGAAACTGTTTAATGGTTGTTACCTTAAATCCGTCCGGACCGGGCGCCGTGCTTGTGTTTTTCTTGGCCGAAATGGCGTGCATGATTTCTCCGATTGTTACGGGAGTGCGTCCACTTCACAGTCCCCCAGGTCGGTAGGGACCAAATCCCTTCCAGGAGGGAACAAACTGTCGAGGAGTTCCCTCAGGACGCCTGGTTCGAGCGACATACTAAGGCTGGGGGCGGGCTTGCGCAGCCTTCCCATGACCACCTTATAGGGAAGGCCCAAGGGATCCTCATCTAAGGTTTTAATCAGTTCGGACCAAGCGCCGGATTTGGCCCTTCTTATTTCCAACTTCAATTCCCGCTTGGCAAGGAAATATGCTGATCTTTTGCAGTCAGAGACGACTGGCGAGTCTCTGCCGCGTCCGCGAGACCAATCCCGCCTAGTTCTGATGGCCGTAATTCGTAGAGCCGCAATCTGGTCATTCTACCAGTAAGCGTTTGGACCCCGACCGCGTGTCTTCAATCGCGGAACGGAAGCCTCGCATGCATTCCGCGTGCATTCATGGATCCATTTATCTGGAGGGACCGCTAGTAGGTAGTCGTCGTCGTCAGGCGTGACCGCACAGGTCCACTCAACGGCAGCTGCGTACAGGTCTTTGTCCATTTTCTTCATGTTCCACCTGGGTGGATTTGGAGGCATCGGGACACGAGCATCGTAACCGGATACGTCAAAAGTTATATACAAATGGTCGGACAGAGACGCGATGTCCTCCCGGACAGCCCAGTTTCGTATCCTGTTTAAAGTGTGTGGGGAGACCCAAGTCAGGTCTATTACAGATTTGCCCTGATGGCCGACAAAGGTGGGTCTTCTGCCGATATTCGCTAGTCGCAGGTCCATTTGAGCGGACCATTCCTCCAGCAAGACTCCATGAAAATTAGTATTCGATCCCCATGCATAACTGTGCGCGTTGAAGTCGCCGCATACAATTAAGTCTTTGTTACTAGGGACGCCAGAACATAAAGCGGTGAGCTCATCCAGAAAGTCTGAATACTGATCAGCGCGGCTATTAGGTGAAATATAGCATGAAACTATGAATAGATCCTTAATGTTTATCAAGACGGAATTAACACCTTGGTGGCACAATTTGCGGGATGACCGATTATGCGATGATTAATATATATGGCAGCAAGCTTATTGCGACTGCAAAACCAAAGCTGAGTATCGGGCATGCGTGCAGGCTTACTCACGATACATATCCCGACTCTCAGTTCCGTAGACTGTTGTATAAGGAGGTCGCCAGCCTCCTTACATTTATTAAGATTTGTTTGTATAAACCTAAGCACTCTTTGTTACTGCTGTTCTAACGGGTGGTTCTCTAGTAAGGCACGGCTTAGTAGAGCCAAGACGATGGTCGCTCGCTCTACCGGCACTAGCGCACACGACGCAATGCGGACTTGATTTACAGTCATTGATGCGGTGATCTCGGGCTCCGCATCTGAAGCAATTGCCTGCTCGGTTCTCTGGAAAAGAGCAGTTGATGCTGACGTGCCCAAAACGCCAGCACTTGAAACACTGCACGGGTTTTGACGCGAGCATCTCGATTCGGGCCATTGCCCAGCCGAGCCTGAGTTTATTCGACGTGGTGATCCTTGCAGCTGCGGTAAGTGGGCATTTCGCCCACACAGAGTTGAGCCCGTTGTTCATCTTTCTAATATTACCCAACTTAATAAGATTTTCGTCGCAGTCACCCATAACGAAGATCTCACTCGTCATCTCCGCTGGAGTGATCGAGTCGTCGAAATTCCAGATTCGGATTTCGCCCATTGTTGTGGGCCTAGTAACACGCGCTTCGTTTTCGCCGAGAACCTCCTTCAGCTTTACTACAAGGTTATCCGCCTTAGCGGCGCCGTCCTCTCCGGAGATCTCGATGATTACCCCACCGTTAACGCCCTTCCTAATCTTCGAACCCTCGATTCCAAGCTTGTCGAGGGAGATTTTCCCTCTCGCTTTCCTCAACATATCGGCGTAGCTGAGTTTACCAGGGTCTATGCTTGTAATCGAGACGGCCGCCGTCTTAGGAGGTCTACGCGGATGTACCTTCTCCCGTGTATCCCTCTTGTTCGTGTTGGTTCCAGTGTTCTGGTTCGGACCAGTTCGATTTGAACGATCTTCGAATGTTGCAGTCGGTATGAGCGGGACTACAGTCTCCACCTCTGATGCTCCGTAATATTCGGAAATCTCGCTCCTAAGAGAAGCCAGTCGAGACTTCCTGTTTCTGCTACGGTTAGGAACGTTCGGTGACTCATCTGAGTGCGCTGCTAACATCTGTTGCACCTCGTTCATGCGTTGTGTTAGTTGCTTACTCACAAAACGCTTGTTAGCCACGGTTTGTGGCTTAGGTTGTGACCGAACACGGGCCAAGTGACGGCTCGGAATTGAGGATTTATCTGATTTCTCTGTCCGGTCGCCACTCGATTTAACCAATAATCTACCGAGAAGGTGAGTATTCGTGTATTTCTACGATTCTACGATATTAACCATCTTTTCTGTTTCAGGTTCCGGACTTCGATGGATCGACGTTGGACAACGATGGATCACCCACGACGTGACTCTGACTCTCCGCTGGACAACGCTGGATCGTCAATTGGACCTCTGCTGCTGGACTTCCCCGGATCCTCGCTCCAATCGCATACCGGATTGCCTCTGTGCTAGTCTGGATCGTCAATTGGATCGACGCTGAACAACCTCTGGATCGTCAACGCTGGATTTGGATCACCGCTGGACAACGTTTTCGCCGATATCAAAGGATCAGGCAAGTATCAGGTAAGTATTCACTGACTTGAGACTTTTTGTTTCATGTAAACTAACGATCTTTTATTCGTAGCTCACGTTACAGTAACACACACTGAGTATTGGATGGCCTTACAGATTCGATGACCATTACTCGTCGTTGCATTCTTACAATGTTCTTAACGCGCGCCCGTTACGATTTACAAGTATCGCGGATGTTAGCGAATGCACGGCTAAGTGCCCGTCGTGTATCCCGAGACGCTATCTCCGACACGTCCGTTCGCGATCGTTTCTCGTGGGCAACTCCTCGACTCGCTCGTCTGGCTGCCCCTCGATGTCCAGTCCCCACTCCTGCGGTACCATGGGCTGGCGTCGTGGTTGTGCGTGTTCGCGCACGTGATTCCTTTGTTCGCTCGGTACTCGACTCGGATAATGTTTACCCACGCATTCCTTCGACATGGTTTTTGCGTGTTTTCGCCGCACGCTCTCGAATAACATCTCTCGCATTCCGGCACTTTCGTCATCGAGAAGTTTCTGGATTGCGCTCGAATATTATTCGCTGAATTACTTTACGCTGCTTTGCCCCGGAATCGTACGCTATTACAATTTCCATATTTCGCTTCGTTACATTTATGGAATCGTTATTTCGGGCCGAAGCATCGCGTAATCGCGCTATGTTCGCTCGGGTGTGACTTTTGGTCACTCGGCATGCATACTGGGTCTCGCATGACCCGCCGTCGCTTCCGGTTCGCTACTTTGCTATTTAGCAGTCGGATCTCGTCGCGGACCTTATGGTCGCCTTGCTCGCGGTCCTCTCGACGCGCCCGTATCGCGGCTTCCCGGCGATTATGTCTAGATCGCTAGATTTCGACCTGGTGGTCCTATGTCGTCGCGGACCTTATGGGCGTCTTGTTTACGCTCCCCTCGACGCGCCTGTATCGCGGCTTCCCGGCGATTATGTCTAGATCGCTGGTTTTCGACCCGGTGGTCCTACGTCGTCGCGGACCTTACGGGCGTCTTGTTTACACTCCCCTCGACGCGCCTGTATCGCGACTTCCCGGTGATTATGTCTAGATCGCGATTTCTCGACCTAGTGCTCCGACGTCATTGCGGACCTTCTGATCGTCTTAATTACGTTACTCTCAACGCGCCCGTATCACATTTCACCGACGAATCTGCTTGGCTCGCATTTTCGCGATTTCTCGATCTGACGCGTTGGCGGACCTCGCGGATCGCTCCGTTACGTTTCTACCTTCGTATTACCGTCGCGACTTTGTCGACTTACTTGCTACGAATTCGCTTATATCTAGAACCCATCACCCTTATGTATATATGTTTACAATATTTTCCCAATAAACTTAATTTTTAACTTTTATTGCAATACAAACTTATTCTTATTTTCTACTCGCGCCTATTCGCACGCCTGTCTCGCCCTCGTGGACGGACATCGCGGTCGTTACCTCCCGTCGTCTACCCGACGGTCCTCGTCTCGTGCTCGCTCCCGTCGCTCGGGCCGTCCGTCTCGGCCTATGGTCGGCTCGACTCCCTTGGTCGGCTCCTCGGCCCTCGTCTCCCGGATGCGCTCCACGAGCACTCGTGGGTCGGCTGTGCCCCCCGCGCTCGGGTGTGCGGTTGGCTCCCCTGGCAGCCCTGAAGGGTGCGGCTGCAAGGTTTACTCTGAGGAAGAGGAGAAGGGAGCGCAGAAAAATCCTCCAATCGAGTCACTCGAGGTGTAACGTCGGACACCCGAGAATCAGCTCCTAAGTCCATCATATTCGACTCCGGAGCTTCCTCAACAATCCCTGAAGCGGAGGGAACATTACTCCTCACCGTGTCCCCGCGCTTCAATTCCTCTCGAAGATTCGCAATCTCTTGTTTAAGATTCTTGTTCTCTTCATTCGCGAGCGAGAGTTCTCGAGAGTTGATCTCCTCGTCCCGCTTCATATTACGCAATTTCGCAGTAAGAGTTATGTTCTGGGTCTTTAAAGAGGCAACGTCTCCAGAATCTTGAAGTCTGTCACGAAGGACGTTGATGATCCTCTCCATGTTGTGGATTCCAACTTTATAGCGTCTCTTCAACTTTCCCTGAATGCTAGAAGTCTTGTTAATCACGATCATCATTTTAGCAAGGCATTCCAGAGCGTAACCGGTCAGTCTATCCGTGTCGAACTCGACAAGAGTACTGACCTCCATTAACGCCATGGATGTATCGTCCCCTGGTGAGTCGATCAAACGGCCCCTCTTCTTAATCTTCCTTATCTTGTCGAAACTTCTCATACTAGTCCTTTTTATAATCTTCCTTTTCGCCGAAAAGGTATAGGAAGTCGGGGAAGATTTAGAAGAATCCCCGGATAAGGATTTATCCGCCCTCCTTTTCATCCTGCTTCTATCCTCCATTTCATAATCGTCGGAGTCTTCTACGACGACAGGATCATCCTGGGTACTTACTTCACCGATATTACCGTCGATAGGTGGTTCACGGCTTGTTTCGTCACGACCATCACCGGCGTCGGGTTCTAGCTGCGACCCAACAGGGTCCGGAGTGACAGACACCGGCCTATTTAATCGATCCGAATATAGTATGTCTTTCATTAGATCTACCCCAGCATCAAAAAGCGCACCGGGTTCAATCGTATCTGTTGTTCGTACCTCCTGGTTTAAAAAGTCCTGCTTGTTAATCGTCCATTCTGGACGTAGATTGGTCACCTCGGCGACAATCTTAGGTAACAGTTTTTCTCTTGTACTTTGTCCGTCGCATGATTCTGGGAACCCCGAAGGGAGCCCCAACGACCCGGGAAGAGCCGGACAGTGCATTTCTGCACCCTCCCCGTGCCTACCCCTGGAGATCCGAGCATCCTGGAGTGGTAAACTCATTTCTTTATCCTTTTGTTCTGCCATGTGTTGGTTTTATTTTTCCTTCAGGGGGGGATCCTTCCCCCTTAGGACGAAAACTAGGTTCGGGTGTACTTCGCCCATAGTACACCCTAGGACAGCTCACGTTGAGATGCGTCTTGTCCGAGGGCACATCTCAGTCATCAGATGTTTAGATGAGTTAATAGGCTATCCCTACGCAATGTGAGCGATAAAGAACGCGGGGGTAAGTCATAATATTGCTCGTATAAAAGCAAGCCCGTATACAGGAATAAGATACAACACAGAATTGAATTAAGCTAAGAAGAAACTAAATATGAAACTTATATACAAAAAATATTTCATATCTCTTTGTACATATATAATTATTTCCCCATATTTCACTTATTTTATGTTTATCTTCACGCATTAGATATATCAGGTAATTTACTCATCAAGAAGAGGCGCAAGAAATGAATCGAATCATTTACAGATAATAAGACCATGTGGTCTCCCATTAATTCGTTTGTATGAAAAAATATTCGTATTTACAATATTTACAATAGTACGTGTAATCACGATTTCGTATAGTATTACAGATTAAAGCATTTCATGATGTAAGCGAGTATAAATAATCAAGAAGAAAGAGCCGCAAATATACAATGCCGATAGAAAAGGATAACCATATAAAATATAACATTCGTGTGTTGTTTTAATATCCATATATTTAATTATCAATTACACCAGGAATCGATAATCACACGATATATTCACATGAATATCATTTAATATGAATGAAGGCTAAGAAATGCCGCATAAAGGCAGATGCACATGCGGGTCCGCCTTAATGACTAGATTCCCTAGATTCAATAGGGCAAGTTATCCGTCTCATATTTCTTGATCCCAGTTCAAATATCTTTCGTTCGTGTCAAGAAAACAATAACAAAACGAGGGGGCTCCGTTTGCCTACATTCCCGATTGCCAACAGCTTCGTTTGCCCACAACATTTTGCCTACAGCTTCGATTGCCGACATTTCCGATTGCCTACAGAGCGATTGCCTACAAGCATTATTGCGCACATGTAATAGTTAAAAATACGAACGTACGTTTGCGCACATGGCCAAACACATTGCACACATGACATTATTGCGCACATACACATTGCACACATAATATTGTTGCGCACATAAAATAAGAAAATCATATTAGCACATTGCACACATAACATATTGCACACATACACTTTGCACACATAACATTATTGCGCACATACACTTTGCACACATGACGTTATTGCGCATATACACATTGCACACATGACATTATTGCGCACATACACATTGCACACATAATATTATTGCGCACATAAAATAAGAAAATTATTATTAACACATTGTACACATAACGTTATTGCACACATACACTTTGCACACATAACATTATTGCGCACATACACTTTGCACACATGACATTATTGCGCACATACACATTGCACACATAATATTATTGCGCACATAAAATAAGAAAATCATATTAGCACATTGCACACATAACGTATTGCACACATACACATTGCACACATAATATTATTGCGCACATAAAATAAGAAAAACGAAAAATGGTAAATCTGAAGAATAGTGGCCTCCTCACCGATTTCGTTGCGCATGCTCAGTGGCCGCACGCGCATGCAAAAGTGCGCGAATTTGAAACATATGTATACTTATAATGCATATCACTTACAATTAGCTTTCAATGGTGAACATATCTTATATAACATATCAAAGTACATGCGTGGGCGGGGGGGGGGGCTTCGCCCCCCCTGCACCCCCCCCCCCATTGTGTGAGTAAACCTAGAAGTGTGGGCGGGGAGAGTTCTTGCCCCCCCCTGCACTCCCCCTGTGCACTGGGCGGTGTGGGTTGGGTTGATGGGTGGGCAGGGGGGGCTTCGCCCCCCCCGCACCCCCCCCATGGACTCGCCTTCGGCGTGCCCGAGTAGACAATGTATCTCGCTTTAAGCGTGAGCGGGGGGGGCTTCGCCCCCCCTGCACTCCCCCATGCACGTAAACCTCGCTTTGTAACTTATAATTTATAAAGCCCGTATTCATATTAAGTTTTATAGAAGTTAGCCTTACAATTGAGACTTATGTCTGCACCATTATGTTCCCACGCTGCCTCTTAAGCCTTGTGTCCACGATGGTAGAATTACGTCCAAGTTTCGGTTTAAGCCAATGAAACTGCTGCTTTTCTGTAAGAGCTGCAAGTTGATTGGCTTAAACCGAAACTCGGACGCAATAACGTCATGTGTGCAAAGTGTATGTGCGCAATACGTTATGTGTGCAATGTGCTAATATGATTTTTTTATTTTATGTGCGCAATAATTTTATGTGTACAATGTGTATGTGCGCAATAATGTCATGTGTGCAAAGTGTATGTGCGCAATAATGTTATGTGTGCAAAGTGTATGTGCAATAATCAGTTGTTATAGAAGATTGTATTTTATTATTTCTTGTTCTCCTTTCGTCTCCAGATTCCTGTAACAGAACTGTGAGTGCACAATAAATACATGTCTCAGCGTGCATATGCAAACATTGCGACCGCGCGCTAAGTTTCTGAAGCCTGCGGGATTCAAATCGCCACGTGTAGTCCTCGATAAGATTTCGGCGGAGGCCATACAGCTGCTGGTGGAGAGCAAGCGCGACGCGGATTGCGTGGAGAAGAAGGCAGCGGAGGCAGCAGCAGCACTACCGGCACGAGAAACGGCGGGAGACATGCCGCTAATACCCGCGTTGACCCCGATTCCCCCCGCCTTGCCCATTCCAGAAACATCAGCGCCAAACAGCGCGGCGGACAGGCTGTCGCAGCAGAGAGAGCCGGGGAACGAGAGCGACGACGACGGGTCATTCAAGAGTCCGGCCACGCCAACGGACTCGGAATGCTCCAAAAGGGAGTAATTCCGCGCAGGAAGGAGGCGCTCCGAGGATGGAGGGCAGTGCGTGATGCCCCGTCCGGCGTAAATTAGAGCATAAGGTTTAGGCTTAAGAAAATATTACTCATAGGATTAAGTTGCGTTCTAATGTCATTATAAGTGTTTGGCCATAAAGGCACGTAGAATAGTCCGACGCAGCGAGCGTCAATTAGGAAAACCGATTCACTCATTAATTTCCTTTTTTAAAGTCGGCTCAAGCAAAGGGTTTCATTTCGTTAAATGTACGCGCGAATCGGTTAGTAAGAAGCGCGAACAGGAGGGCTTGAGCCACACGTAATCTTCGTCGCGAGCATGCGGTTGAGATTTCACACACCCGGTACATCGCTCGAACAGATCCGCGTCGAAATATATTGTCGCGTCCGTAAAAGACGAAACGGAGCGTCCGCTACAGGTAGAATCGCGACAGATTGCTCGATACCTGGGACACACTCCCCGTAGGTCGGCGTCAAAGTCCGGGTAGGAATAAAGAAACGGGCAAACGGAGCGTATTCTCCGAGAACATTCGATGCAGGGAGGAAGCGCGGAACCTGGTAGAAACGACGCGCGGGTCGGCGCCGAAGTCCGTCGACGCGATAAGAAAGTAGCGACGGGGACCTCTTCCTCGGGTAAAGTCGGAAATTTCGAGAAGTTAGAGACCTGGTAGACGGAAAAGCCGGATCGGCGTCAAAGTTGCGACAGCGGAGTACAAAGTAGCGATCCATAAGTCATCTCCGAGGCGAGGCGGTGGAATCGGCTAGAGCGGTACCTGGTATAGGCGAATATCGGGTCGGCGTCATGCTCCGAGTACGGGCAAGCGAAATCGCGACAGGGACATCTTCCCCGGGAACGCGGAACCGGGGGACGCGTACTAGGTCGTTAGAATCGCGGCGATAAGGTCGGCGTCAACGGCCGACACCCTCGATGTCACCCGGACATCATCTCCGGGGAAATCACACGGAATCGTGATCGGGAGCCTCCCCGAAGGGTTGCGCATAGGTCGGCGTCGACGTGGAGTCAAAACGGCGGAACGTCGAAACCTGGTGCAGCGGCACCGAGAGCGGCTCCCTTCGAGAATGTACTGACGGTGGAAACTTCCACCGGAACCTTCCAGAACGTTTGCACCGGAGGATCGTGTGTGATCTTCTACGCCGTAGGCGAACGTTCTCGAAGGAGAAAGCGCGGAGTGGGGGTATCGCGCGAAAGTGGGGAGCCCGAGAGAGCGACACAGCTCTTGGCAGTCTATCGGGAATCGTCGAAGCGGTAACACGCTGCGAAGCGCGAGTAGGGAGTTCGGGACTTAGAATATTCTAGACGGTCGTTCGGGACTTAGAATATTCTCGACACGCGAACATTCTCGAAGTGCCGCCGTCATCCTACACAACCGGTAACGCCCGCGTACAGCGTTAAGTGCTCACTCATTACAAGAAGTGAGAGGTACTCAGTTACCAATTAACATCAACAATTAAGTCAACGTTCGCGAACCGTCGATACTTAGAAATTTCTAGCATGCGAGCTGTCAATCTTCACGATACGAAAGAGAAGATTACGGGCGGCCGTTCGTGGCGATTGATACTAAGGAACAACAACTGTAAACGATTAAATGAATAAATTGTTTAATTAATATTCAACAATTATCAACAATTATTTCAATAATACTTACCTTGCACTCCATCGTCGTGGATCCTGGTCTTCGGCGAAGCGGACATCCGGGTGTACGCAGTGGTGCTCATCCATCATCGGCGGGAACCTGAAATAAAATATATTAGTTGTTTGAATCAGTTGCTTGATACTTACCATATCCTTCTCGGGGGGTTGAAGGTGAAACCGAGTGGCGACCGTGAAAAGGCAGACATATTGCGCATCCCGAGTCCCTAACTGACCGTGTCCGGTTACAGTAAAACCTAAGATGATATTTGGTTATATTAAGAGATATAATTATTGAGATGCTGCAGCACGCTGAGCATGTACATCAGACCTCTTCGTATGTTCACAAAGACGAAAGTGTAAAACAGTACTCACTGCAAATATCAAAACTAAGAAATTGCTACATCTGCAATGATTACTGTGAACATTTACAATAACATACATGTAAGTAAGAACATGAAACATAGACCAAGACGTAAGACATAGTACTTATTATGCGAGCGGTTTTAATATTAAGTGTGTATTGTATTAACGCATTAGCACTTCTTATTCGATCGTAGAATACTCGAGAAGGACCCTGCAGGCCCTCTCGCAACACATCTCAGCGTAAGTAGAACTTTTCAAAAAAAAATAAACAAGTAACAACTGTGCCGCAATCAACACGTAGAACTACGTCGGACACAGACTCGATGTTCAATGCCTCTTCCATGTATGTTCTATTCTAATAGACGTAGTTCTACGTGTTGATTGCGGCACAGTTGTTACTGTGCTTGTTTATTTTTTTCGAATTTTTAAGAAAAAATAAGTTTTGAAAAATCGACGAAGTATCAGGAGAACATAACCGACGAAGAGGTCGCACTATTCAAAATTCCAAAAATTAAAAAATTTTCGAAAAATCAACGAAGTATCAGGAGCACATAACCGACGAAGAGGTCGCACTATCCAAAATCCCAAAAATTATTTTCGAAAAATCGACGAAGTATCAGGAGAACACAACCGACGAAGAAGTCGCACTATCCAAAATCCCAAAAATTATTTTCGAAAAATCGACGAAGTATCAAGAGAACATAACCAACGAAGAGGTCGCACTATCAAAAATTTTCGAGAAATTAACGAAGTATCAGAAGAACATAACCGCTGAAGAGGTCGCACTATCCAATATTCTAATAATTAAATTTTCGAAAAATCGACGAAGTATCAGGAGCACATAACCGACGAAGAGGTCGCACTATCCAAAATCCCCAAAATTATTTTCGAAAAATCGACGAAGTATCAGGAGAACATAACCAACGAAGAGGTCGCACTATCAAAAATTTTCGAAAAATTAACGAAGTATTAGAAGAACATAACCGACGAAGAGGTCGCACTATCCAAAATTCCAAAAATTAAAAAATTGTCGAAAAATCGATGAAGTATCAGGAGAACATAACCAACGAAGAGCGAAAACATTTAGCAACCGACGAAGAGGTCGCACTATCCAAAATTCCCAAAATTAAAAAATTTTCGAAAAATCGATGAAGTATCAGGAGAACATAACCAACGAAGAGCGAAAACATTTAGCTTACATCAAGATCTTTCAAAAACTATATAATAAAGTATATTTTCCTTTAATACTTTTCGAGAACAAACCCATATCGAAAAATTAACCACGAAAACATTTAGCTTACATCGAGAGCTTTCAAAAACTATATAATAAAGTATATTTTTCTTTAATACTTTTCGAGAAAAAGAAAACGTTGCATGAAAATGTTGCAAGAAAACGTTGCATGAAAACGTTGCATAAAAACGTTGCAAGAAAACGTTGCAATCGTACCCCCATACCCCCCGAGAAAGACGTAGTTCTACGTCAAAATATATGTAACCATGAGTGTCTACAAGTATACGGAGGATCACTTTGAGACATATGACACTCAGAGACCAAGACTTTGGTTAAATTTATGGGCGAATTTCAATATTTAACTAGCTTATAATCACTGGTAGCAAAAAGTATTTACAGGCTAATGACGCATCTGTCCCTTCTAATACAACGCTAAGACTTAATCACGTATAAAAGTAGTTTAATTATTACATGTGTGTAGATAGTCACTTCTCACATCTTATAATCATTATCACGTTTCAATACATAGGGAAATAACCCTGATTACACACACAAATGCAATCGTCCACGAAAACTAATTATCAACATTTAAGTAATCTAACTTAGTTCTAATTTATCATAATAGAACATAGCTGGTTGTAACGGAAGACGGTACTGTGTTCGCTTACAGAAAATATATGTGCAATATAATGTGATTTTAGCATAAAATTTACACGCGCGCGCAAGAGGTTGCTCCAGACAAAGAGCACATCGGGGGAGTCGACCGATGGGGCGTCCGGAGGCGTTACGTTCACACGCAAATTCGTAAAATCCATATAATCTCGAGTTAACCTCAATCACTAATATCCCGTAAGACATATATAATATTTCGCGGCAAATATGTCTCCATGTTACGATGCCCGGTAGATGGGCAAGAAGATCGGCCATTTTGGCGAGCGATCTTCGTGTGCATGAGGCCATATGTAATAATCTCTGTCATAATGTTCACAAGGCAGAAGGCCTGAATCGCCACTTGATTTTCGTAGCAGATTTATATCAGAGATAGCAAATGGACAAAGTAACGAGATGGTTAGCACAGCATTTACATGTTGATGTAGAAAAACTCACCAAAAATTAATAAAAAATAATATCATCCATCATAATCTCATATTTTCCAAGTATCCATCTAAAATCGTTATTATGATTTATATGTACGATGGTCAGACCTCTCGGAATGGTTCGGTAAAGCCGCCATAAGTCCTTCAAGGCGTGGCACAGGAAAAACTTAGACAGAGATTTCTAAGTAATCTCGCGAAAAATATATCGAAATTAATATATGGCGTGATACACGACAACACAAAATATATTCTCCGGAGGCGACCTGCGGCGATGCAACACGGATTTCCAATATTTCGAACATAATTTATTTTATTTCAGTATGACACGAGGCGGAAGCCATAATATTCGCTCATGCATGGGCGTTGCCCGTACAGGACTTAAAATTAAAGATATCATAGAAATCTTAGAATATAAGTACAAAAAAATTATATCAATCAGTACATAATTATAGTGCGCATCACCACAGATAAATATTTCCAGAGAAAAAGACTGAACTATATAATATTTCCACACACTACGACGGAGCACGTAGAGGCACGTCCGTCCTCCATCGTACCCATCGACAGACTCCCTTCGCTTCTCTTATGCTGCAAAAAAAGAAAAATTATAACAATTATACATACTAATTGAGACTCAAAAATTGGTGTATAATGTTCTATTTTTTATAATAATAATTTCTTATAATAAATTTTACAAATAATGAGTAACAGTTACAACTTTTTAAACATATTTCGTGGTTACATCGATCTTTTTAAGGGTCGCTTGAAACATGTCCGCTGTTACGTCCTAGAGTTTGTAAAATCTAAAGAGAGTAAAATCTAATGTGTAAAGAGAGTGTGTAAAATCACTTTATTCAAATATATATATTAATCTTTTATGGACGCGTGACAGGGTCATATTCTTTACACATTTGCAATTTGTTTCGAATGTTATTTATAATTTAATAAATAATAATAGTAAAATAAATTGTTTATTTATATCAATATTTGTTTATTTATTTATGTCAAATTACATATAGTACTTATTGTTAGTTATTTAAGGCTTCCGGAGGATGCAGAAGACATGATAATTCATGTAAACAGGCATAACTTCATGATTTGATGAATTTTCACATGGATGAGAATGTAATTGATAAAAAAATGTGCGTTACTTTTCTCGGAGAGATAGGTATTGATGGAGGCGGTCTTACAAAAGAAATGTTTCATCTCATGGAATTAAACAGATTAAATGAACGGAGTAAAGAAATGTTCAGTTTTACTTCCGGGATGATGCGTCCTTCGTGAATTTGCTTCTGACGTTTTGTTAACATTTCAGATAGCTTCTTCAGGGAAAGAAACAACCTGAACTATCAGAAACTGAAATGTTGATGAAACGTTGAAAATAAATGTACGAAGGATACAAACACCAATTGGAAAGCAAACCGAACAGTTTCGTCTTATAGCTATTTGTATATAGTTAATATGTTAAGAACTTAATAAATTTATACACAATACATATTTTTCTATGTTAGACTTTTCGGTAATTATTTAGTAATACGGACCACCCTCCGATGACCTTGACCTTGACATATGTTGTCAAGGTCACCCTCCTGAGTGACCTTCAGAAGTTTTTAGCCGGCGCCAGGCGGTCGTTATTCGTTAAAAACTTATTAACAAAAAAAGGTTCGAAAATATAGCAGCTATTTTGAGTATTGGAAGGCATAAATGACTAATATTACGTTTTTTTTTCTTTAAGCAGAGATTACTTTATTTCGCGAGAAAGTCGCTGCTTTACCAAAACACAACATTTAAAGCAGTAAATTGTTGATAAATTGAAGTCTTTGTTAAAGCAGAGAATACTTTATTTCGCGAGAAATCGCTGCTTTACCAAAACACAACATTTAAAGCAGTAAGTTTAAATTGTTGATAAATTGTATATTGAATATATGTGAGTATTGGAAGGCATAAATGACTAATATATATGTCGAAATAGTTCTCGCATACACTTTCCACGCGAGACGAGTTGTCACATGGGTTCGTGGCGCGCTTTACAAGCTCGTTTATTAGTCACTACAAGCTCGTATATCGTCACAAATATTCACACAGATAACAGAAAATATAAATAAATAAATATTATAGTAATTATTATTGTAACGATGCACCCCCTGAAACTGCATCGTTCCGGCATGAACGCCCTGCCGAGACCACCCAGCCGACCACCCGCAGGGTGAAGAACAGGCACGGTGTGCCCACCGTATTTTTTTAACATGTATTCGTTAGGAAGTCCGCGAACGGACTTACCGCGGCGACCGCCTCGACGCGCCGAGCGGGGTCGAAGGCGACCGAAGACCGCCGAACGCGATCGCAGCGTTGGGACAGTGATGGCAGTTTTGAAGCCCTAGCACCACGGTGCTGTTGGAGTGGGGGAACCCCACTACAAGCCCGCGCCGTGTCCGTGTGCGCTCCGCGCTCGACTCTGCTTCGGGTCTTAGAGACGAACAGACATATTATGTTCCTTCTCCTTACCTCCTATTCAGCCACGAAAGCGACACGCGACGCGCTTCGCGTTCTGTTACGCGTTGAATGCCTTTTCTATATCTAGATATTTAACAGATTTATTTTCTCATAATTCTCGTCAGTTGCTAAATATATATGAAATACATTTAATGCTTTTCTACTGACTTTTTTTTATTTATTTAATATAAATGTCTTCGCAATAATTAATCGTTGTTGCAATATGACTCAAATACTGTAACATGTATGAAAGTAAACATAAGTTAATAAATAATATACATTATGTGCAGGAATCGGCAAACAATTAATAATAAAATTATGATAACCGATTACTTAGTTAATTATTAATTGAGAAAAGCTATTTTTTGATTACTCGATTAATCAAGTAATCTGAATAATAATTTTTTTATTACTCGATTAATCAAGTAATCGGAATAAGAATTTTTTTATTTATACTCGATCAATCAAGTAATCAGAATAAAAATTTTTGGTTACTGGATTAATCAATTCTGATTATTTGATTAATCAATAAACAGTGTAAAATATTCATCAACATTAAAACGAAACGATTAAATAAGATTAAATTAATAAAAATTAAAAGAGGAGCTTTATTAGACATAAAGATAACATTAAGTTAACCATTCATTATTACAAGTGGTCTTCCGCACTACCTATGAGGTACCAGTAATAGTGCGTTAGGTTTTTAACGTGGACCTTCGCCAGTAGCCCTATTATACCACATTTTTTTATATATGTACATATAGGTATAACCTCTTAACGTAAATATAGAAACATGTTAAAAACCGAAATTTTTAATTCATTTTATCGTGCTATTGTGCTTAGTTATACTGACAATGAGTGCGTACTAGCAGAGACGTATCTAGGATCCCTTACGCCCTTGGCAAGGAGCTGTATCGGCGCCCCCCTCCCCCCAGAAACAATAACATCTAATGTATAAACATTTCATTACTTATAAATGTATTTAAATTTATAAAAGTTACAATTTTATTTTTCTTGCCTTAACTAAAGCGAATTCGTCTATTATTGCATCTATATTCACATGTGAAACTACTTCTTTTTCTATTGATATTTGTTGGCGAAATTCTTGGCCGGGCATAAATCGGTTCGCCAATTAGCGGAAGAATGCCGGGTCGACCCCGACAGGGATCGGGAGTGCGGAAAATGAATGGACACTGCGTTTACCACAATTGTGCAAAGCACTCGTTTAATTTTCGATACAGTTATGCCGAAGAGCCTTTACAGAGGAGCGGCAGATATGTGTACGGCGGTTACACGACAGTTTCCCGAAAAGTAGAGGGGATAATGTTGATACCAACGAAAATCCCTAAGGGCGTCGTAATAATTTCTACGGGTTAGCAACACTGTTGAAGTAGTATAGCTGTCAGTTTGCGTAACTTTTTTGACATTTTGACATATAATGTGCACGCGTGTATAATAAATATGTTACTGTAATAGTTTATAAATGTAAATGTAAAATACATTGTGGCACTTAAATAAAATAAAATTAAATAAAAATGACAAAAAACAAAGTGCATAGAGGATAAACGAGGTAAAAAATTATAAATAAATTATTATTATTATTATTATTATTATTATTAGTAATTAAAATTTTTTAATTTTTTCAATGTTTTTCGATAAATATCACTCATATAGTTGTAGCATCGTTCTTCGCACTCTGGAATCAGTTTGCCATTATCTTCAACTGCGGAATAAAACCTGTGCAAAGATAAAAGAAGCATAAACGGAGGAAGATAGAAAGAGGTAAATGAAGAATAGACAAATCTATCAGATAATTAGCTAATATTCTCATAAAATAAAAGATTATGTAAATAATTAATTTTTTTGTTCTAGCTTTCCAGCTAACCACGTGCTTGCGGAATCCCTGTTCCCTGCGGAGTAAGAGTAACATTGCCAAATGCTAAACAAAAATTGGAATCATATCCTAACGCCGAATATCAGAGTAGATCTGTTAATAGCAATGCGCGCGACGACAGATTGACGCAACAAACCGAGAGCAGGTTCGTAAAATCGATGTTTACCGTTAATCTTTCATCGACAGACCTGCTCGATGTTCATTGTCACCTTATCATATAGTCTACTGACTGATGTATGTGTTTCTTATCTTTCAGCAAACAGGATTTATTGCCTACAGGATTATTTGCCTCTGCAATAATGGTTATTGGGGTTGGAGATCGGAAGTGGAAAGCTTTTCCAAAAAATTGCGGATCGATCCTTAAAGGAAACAACTGTAGTAAGATTAAAAATCATATATTTTAAATAAACGACACAAGAGCCACCAAGAAAAATTAAAAGAAGAATGTGCTCGAGGCATTAAAATGTTGATGAATCCATTCCTCCTTTTCCAACTAGTTCTGATAATGAATGTAATATTAGTAATAAGTCTAACTCTTGTGTACTTTCTATTTCATTCCAAATTTTTTGTATTTTAGCCTCTCTTTGTTGAAATTTGTTGCGTTCCAATCTTGCCCAAAATTTCGAGTGCTTTAACAAACTTCTAATACTTTTCTGATGCTCAGTCAGATTAGCTGTAAATAATATTGAATTGTAAAGACAGTAAAAATATTCTGGAAAAAAGTATTTACAATGAAGCGTTTATAATATATACCTAAAAATTCTACAATTCTCGAGTGTTTATTTAAGCTTTCTCGAAGTTCCCGGTTATGTCTCTCTGAAACATTGTTCGTCCTATGTAATTTTTGGAAAATACAGAACGAACCGGGCTTAAAGCCATTAAGACATGTATCCCGATAATAATTAAAAAATGATTGCAAGTACTTGCAATCGTCGAAAATAATTGTATCAATTATCTTAAAGCCTTCTTCTACTAATTGTTCGGGCAAGAAAGCCAAAGGTATCAATAACTTGGTTGCACCCCAACCCAATTCTTTTTGGTCGCCTTTTAGTATCTTGTGTTTGTCAGCATTATGTAGTAACGCCTATAACAAAGCAATAAAAGGAAAATTGGCATGTATTTCATGTTTATTATTATTATTTGCGTTGTTATTTTTTATTACCTGACTGTAATGAAAGAAGCAGCTAATGACTTTAACATTGGGGAAAACCGTCTGTAGCGCTTTTCGTTCAGCTTTTTCGAAGTCCGCTATTGCTATGTCAGGTGCTATTTTGACAACATCGGTAACTTTTCTTAAGACGTCTATATAATTATCGGTAGTGCGTCCTTCCATAATCGCGTAGACAATTGGAAATGTCTGAAATTTGAGAGCAATTTAATTTACTCATATATTTACATAGAGTGCGTTTTGCAATTAAATGAAATAATTACTTCATAAATAAACTAACTGAATTGTTTTGCTTACTCTATTATTATGTCTAATTACAATTGCCCACAATTGACAATTACTATTTTGTAATTGTGGGACCGTCGCAAACGTTCCATCCACAAAAATAGTTAATTTTTCACTTATTTCCTTTATAAGTGACTCTGTTAAATTTTTGTCGATAAAAATTACAGCTTTGGTTTCGTTATTCTTAATGACAAACTCAATACTAAATGAATCTGCTGTGTCTATCAGCAGTAATTGCTTCCAATTTTTATCTGTCAAACACCTCGATAGATCATTTAAATTTTTGGGAATCTGTCCAATACATTTTTTTTTTTTTATAACGTTCTACCGACTTCTCAACGTTAGCAATGCTGGTGAAATCCAGCAAATCATTGTATCTAAACGTAAATGTACAAATTACAAATTATAAATAGTAGCTATTTAGTAGTCTTTGTAACAGCATTTACTATTTTCTATTATATCGTTTTTTACTCACTTTGAAATAATTCTTTTTTTTTTTAAATAATTCTTGTTGAATCGAATGCATGCGAGGCCTCGATTTCTTTTTTAATTTCAGCCAGTTTAAATATTGGTTTATCATGCTCGTGTCTCCCACTTAAAGTGTAACGACCATTTTCCATTTTTAGTTTTGCTTTACATTGCACATCTTTGTTTTTGCGAAAACTACATTCATAATATCTGCGAAAAAATTATTCATAATTAAATGCATTGAATACAATTCGATGTACTTCTATGCTCATTATGTAAATGAAAAAAAATTATCTTCTCAATAACTTTTACAGAACTATAGGTATAATGATCTAAATAAGAATGTAGATAAATTCTCAAAAATTAATACTATGACTCAGAAGTGTGATAGTATATATGATAATAAAATATCATTAAATTGTAAGATGTTTTTTAATTCAGTTTTCCTATATTACATAATTAATTAATTTCACTTTGTTTCAGATATCTGCTCACATCGTATCTCCGTAGGATTTATTATAATGGAAATGGTATCCCTCGTATTCCAATTTTGGCTGTTTGATTCTTGCAGTATTGCATTTCTTTCTTTCTGCCATATCAAAAGATGCAATAACTAATAGACACAATAATTACACAGGCACACAAAATAAAAAAAGTGGTCTGTTCTTTTGACCAGACCCACCTATCTTTATGTATTTTGACGCGCTGAATCCGAATCTGAAGTCCGTTTAGCCCAAACACCCTCAAAATTTCGAGTAAATCGCAAAAAACAGCTAAAAATTGCGAAAAATCACGTTAACGAGTGCGAGAAAATTCGGAAAAATTTTTTCTGACCTGGATCAAGTGTGTTTCTTTTGTATTTTAATGCGCTGATTTCGAATCTGAAGTCTGTTGAGCTCCATTACTAAAAAAAATTTGGCAAAATCACAAATTAAAAAAAACTGAAAATCGTGAATAGTAAAAAATCCAGAAAAAAATGTCATGGATATGAATTACTTCAGAACAAATTGTACGGAATCAGGTTTACTTTGATGTTCTTTTTATACTGTTTTTCTCTTGTAGCGAACTCTTTTCTCTTCGAATGACCTATGCAGTGGGTTTCTCTTTCTCTTCTTCTCATTCTGATTCGTTTCTCTCTTTAGTGTCCAACAGTAATCTGCCATCATGTTGATATCCCATCTTCCTTGGTATCGAAATTCCATTTCACGTATATCTTGATGGAATCGTTCTCCTTGTTCTTCACTGTAGTCTCCAAGGTTTTCAGGAAAGTAGTTAAGATGAGAATGTAGGAAGTGCAATTTGAGATTCATCAAGCAACCTAACTTTTTAAAATTTTTCAACAACTCTTCAACCAAATTCTGGTAATCCTCACTCCTCTCATTTCCTAAAAAGTTCTGAGATACATTCCTGAAACTTTGCCACGCTGCTTTTTCAGTGTCATTCATCTGTGTAATAAAATTTTCGTCTCGAAAAAGAGTTCGAATTTGAGGACCATCAAAGATACCCTCTTTCAATTTCGCATCACTTATCGCGGGAAACTTCTTTCCTAAGTATTGAAAACAATCACTATCTTTATTCAAAGCTTTGACAAACTGCTTCATGAGACCAAGCTTGATATGAAGAGGTGGTAGTAGAATTTT
>JASTWL010000992.1:0-60735 GCA_035220575.1 Temnothorax rugatulus
GAAAGGATTGTCAGGCTTAATTTCTGTTGTTATTTTGTCGAAATTAGTTAGTTCTAAACTACCTTGAACGCACGAAAGTGTCGTTAAGTCTTCCAATAAATCAAACTCTTCATTATCTTCAGTCTCATTTACTGAATTTATTTCATTAGAATTGGACGATAAAGATACATTATTATCTTCTTCTGTGCAAGATGAATCTACAGTTGAATCTTCAGAATCAATAATATGAATGTCATGTACGATTCTATTTTCCGCATCCGATATGGGTACTGTCATACCTAGTAATGATACCGTGATGAAAGCATCTTGTTTTTCTGATTCAATAGTATATTCCTTTTCATTCAAAGAAGGAAGTTCAAATGTTGATTTATTGGAAAATAAACTTGATTTTTGAGCGCGTGGAAATTTATATCCTTCAGTTGATACGTTAGAATTACTTGTTGATATGTCACTTTGAAGTTGGATACGTCTAACTCTGTGAATAGCCTCTAAAACACTACAATTCACTATAGTTGAAAATGTAGAACTTGTTGAACCTAACCTTTTTTTTTTATTTCTCGTGGGAAGAGGGAAAATGCCTCGCGCATCATCCCGGGGGCCGGCCACCCGGGGTATGTGGGGCTTGCACCCACTAAAAACCCTCTTCCCTAAACACAGCACGCTGGACAACAGTTGCGACACGCGGCAGACCAGAGGTATTTCATCACGAGTCACAACAGTCCTCACGCTCGAGGCGACAGAAAACGTAAACCAAACACGATACACAACGGGCTGTTACCATAGGGACATTTCACAACCCACGGAGAAACAAGTCCCTAGTCGGGTGACAACGTATTGTCACACGACCACCTCGGAGAGTCCCCATGATCATGACCGCCATAGCAGTCACGTCATCGAGGACTCTCCTCATTGGCTGCGAGACAGTTCCCCGCAGGAAGATCGTGTCCCCATGTGGACGTACACGAACACACCGGGACGTGCACGAACTTAACGAACAGGAACCTCCGCCATCCGGATAGGGGGTTCCACGAAACACAAGGCAAGGGCGTGAATCCACGCCCTTCTACACAGGGGTAACACATACACGTACCCACCACCACATAGATGTATGACCGAAACATCAGTCAGACACGTCCCTGGGTATTGTGATTTCAGTCTCCCCCCCCCCCCCCCCGCCCCACTCTTTCCTAATTATATATATAATGCCGCACACAAACGTAACTTCACGCAAAGATAACCTTATTCAAGAATCGACTCGCAGCGGTGGCGAATAGCTAGGAAATATATATTCCGACCCTCAGGTACAATTGCGGGGAGGGCCGCGTTCCCGCGGGGGGAACGCCATAAGAGATGGGCGAGGGGGGCACGGGCAGTTGGTGGGGGGGGGGGAGCAGGAGTGGGGGAAGTTGACTTCTTTCTGCACTTGGGTACTCTCGAGGGGGTCGGGAGGGGGGGAGGATGAGGTTCCGCGTTATCGACGGTAGCGTCGTCGATCGCGGCGGGGCGCGCACTGTCCGTGCGCGTCGTCGCGCGCTTCTTCGTCCTCGCGGGCCGGACGCGGTTTTCCGGTCCCCCGTCCCCGACGGCGAAAATCGCGATTCCTCCTCCCGAAAGGGGGAGCGTCGATCGTGGCGTCGCGCGCTTCTTTGTCTCAACGGGCCGGACGCGGTTTTCCGACCAGCCTCGGTGTATCGAGAGAGATAGAGAGAGACGATACTACTCTCTTCGTTCACCCGAATCGTACGTTTCACGGATAATTTTATCGCGCGTCCGAACTCGTTCAAGGTCGCTCTCGTCACATCCTCCTTTTGTTTTTCTCGCACGACGCGGCGAGCGGTCGTCGTTTTTTTTTTCGGGAGTTTATCCGGTATGGAAAACCAACGTTGAGATAACGAACGCGTATAAAAGCTCGCGACAGCGCGGCAAACGGTGACGCGGATAGACAAATGTATCGAGAGAGTGATGCGAATGGATCGGAACGGGAATAAGTTAATTTTATTATTTTTAACCCTTAAACTACACACTACCTGTTTGAGACATAAAGTACACACTGGGTCATTTTGACCCAGCGCTACTTTGCGTAATTACCACAAACGGGGGATCGATTCTTTTTGGCTGAAATTAAAAGGGTGCATTCTTGCAACACTCAAAATGAATGTGAGATTGTTTGTGAAGGGTTATTAATAAAGCTTTATGGTTCAAAAATTCAAAATATGGTTTATAAACCAAAAAATTGCTATTTTTTACGAAATATTCAATAACTTTCTAAATTTTCAATATTTTTACGTGAAAATTTAACTGCATACTCTCTGGATTATATACTTTAAGGTAAAAATACACGCGAAAGCTAACATTTCAAAAAAGGTATTTATTTGGAAAACCGAAAGCAATATAAATCGGTAGCACATTCGCTTCAAGATTCGTTAATGAACGATTCGTTTTCGATGGATAGAGCATGGAAACAATTCGAACTATAGTAAATAGACAAAACAATGTTAAAAAATATTAATTTTTTATTTAATTTTGCCCTGCGCAGTTGACACACAGAAATGCGCGATGATCATCACACATGAGCCTATCGCATATTGGACAAATCTCTTTAGTATTAGCTCCTGGCAAATGGTCCGAGGGCGTAGATTGTACGACATCTATGTATAATTCAGTGTTATTATTGATAAATAACTGATTTAAAAAATTTCAGAGCATATTTAAACGTTTACTTACACTTTAATTGTTCGAAAGAAGCTCAAAAAGACTAAAAAAAAATCACAAAAAATCACCCCCAAAATGCGTAAACTACACACTGGGTCAAAATAACCCGTGATTTTTGGAACGATTGACGCGGACGACAGCCAGACAGCCGGACGCCTGCTGACTTACAGCGACTGTACCGCTATCTAGAGAGAGGTTAAAACTACCAAGAGGTGGCGCGACAGATCCCGATTTCAGCGTTTCAATGGTAGATAATGCAACACAATTTTTTTACTGGGTTATTTTGACCCAGGGTGTAGTTTAAGGGTTAAACGCGATATGAGCGACGAGTACGTGGAACTTTGCAAACCGGCGTGGGTGAAAATTAGAAATGCTACATTTCCGAAACCTCTCGTGAAAATTAGCGAACCGTGCGAACGCACGGTGAGCGGCCGCGTGTGAGTAGCGGAGCGTCACCACGCGTCGCGCTATGCAGAGTCGCACCGCGTAGCGTACCGCGCACAGCGGCAGATTGGCGCCCGGGGGAACAGGTAAGGAGCCCGGGGACTCCGCCTAGGGCGGTGTCACCGGAGGAAGCGGGCCCGGAAACGCTGCCGAGCAGCCGGGAGCCGCCACACGAGGACGCGAGCGGAGATTATGAGGTGGAGGACGGTGACCTCCGCTAAGATGTAAATAGCGTTCCGAGGATGAGACGAGGGAAGAGCGCTTCCCCATCATCCGGCGCACGTAGTGCGTAAGTTAGCAATAGGGTGTTTCCGGGGCACGCGAGCCCCAGTAGGATTAAGTTATTAAACAGGCCGGTCGTAAAGTATTATTTGGCTCAAAATTTTGTTTTGTTTTCTTGCGCGTATAACGACCGAGCCCTAAACGCGTGAGCCACACGTAATCTTCAGTTTCGCGGGGAAATGCCACGTAGGCGCGACGCGAGAAACGGTCCGAGATAGGTTCCGCGGCGAGCAGAACCGGCGTTCGGAGAATCGCAAGCGGGCGAAGTTTTCCGGGAAGTAGGTGCATGTGCCGATAGCGGAGCCTCTCCTGAACGGGCATATCACGCTGGCGTCGCGATCCAAACGGTAGTTCGGAAGATTTGGGAAATCTCGAACGGACGGCGTTGCGCGAAAAATAGGGGCATGTGCCAGCCGCGAGAGCCCCCCAGAGCAGGCATATGCGATCGGCGTTGCGATACGGCCGGTAATTCGGGAGATTTGTAAAATCTCAAATGGACGGCGTTGCGCGAAAAATAGGGGCATGTGCCAGCCGCGAGAGCCCCCCAGAGCAGGCATATGCGATCGGCGTTGCGATACGGCCGGTAATTCGGGAGATCGGTAACCACGGGTCGGACACGAGAATTTATGGTAGATGCGCGTTAAGCGGGACCTGGTACACGGGCATATGGGGTCGACGAAGTCGGCGGGCGCCCGGGCCAGGAAAACGCTAACCGGACGTCATCTCCAGGGAAAGGCGACGAATGCCTCAATGGGGGACCCTGGGGATGAGGCACCGGGGGTCGGCGTCGAGCTCCGACCGCGGGAACGCGAGATGGCCAGCCGCCCGGAATCTCGGTGCCTGGGGGTCCGCCACAGGAACCGAGCGCGCTAAGGGGCCGAGTGAGATCCGGAGAGTCGGCACCGGGGGTCGGCGTCAACGGCGGCCATGTCGCGGGTCACCCGGACGTCCTCTACGGGGAGGTCACCCGGGAGGGTTGTCTGGAATGTATGGCGAGTCGTGCGCGCGGGTCGGCGTCGTCGGCGAGCAATTAGGGAAAAATGTGAAAACCTGGTGCAGCGGTGCCAGGAGGGCGCACCTCCGGAAACGCGAAACCCGTGGAATTTTCCATGGGAACGTTCTAGAACGTTCGCATGGGGAAACCACGTGGTGGGAGAAAGAGAAAGCCGGTACGAACAGGCACTGCGGCGTAGTAGGGCCGCAGTGTGGGGGTAGAGCGTAATGGTGGGGAGGCCGAGAGCGACCCGCCGCTCGAGGCAGTCTGTCGTGGATCGTCCGAGAGGTATGATATGTCGCGCGTACAAGTATCTCGCCGTCGTGTACTTTGCGTATCGCGATCTAAGTCGAGCGCGTAGACGATACCCGGTCATCCATAAAAAACGGCAACGCCCGCGGAAACGCGTAATTCGCTCGTGTGAGATAACGAGGAGGGACTGTGGTCCCCGTAAATGTCTCGTGCGTCGTCCGACGCGAAGGGCGCCTGTGCCCTGCGAAATTCGTGTTGTGCGTGTTGTGCGAGTGGATTTTGTGACGCAGGCAATAAATGCGATTGTCCTGTCAACCACGGCGATCGGCAGTGCGCGAATTAGAAGTGTAAAATCAAAGGAAACCGAAATCACGCGCGATCACGTGATCATCACGTGAGTGTCAAGGAGATCGTTAACTACGCATAATATTAAATAAATAACGGTGAATGCCCACTAAGGGGGAGACAGTTGAACGGCATTTACACAAATTATCCGGAAATTCGGGTGATTTCGGAATCCTTCGCGAGGACTTAGCCGCGGCGAGGGGTGTCGGCCATCTTGTGAACGGAGACCCTTAGTGAACAAATTGTCGTGAATGCCACATCAGTGCGACGTGAATAAACGGCATCACGCATAATTTTCCGGAATTTTACGGAATTACGGCTTTTCACACGACAACGTCACCGACGGTCCCGTGGGTCAGACAACTTGTGCGCAGAGGCTTTATCCGGGCATATGCCCGTGAATGCCGAACCACTGGAAGGTGGAGAGGTGACACCGTGAGGAATTTTCGGGATTTATACGGAATTAAGGATTTTTTGTGAAATCGTCCCTAAGCAGATAGGAGACGCGGAAAACGACATGTGCCAGTTCCACTCGATGCAAACAAGCGGCATCTATTGAAATATACCGGGATTTAATAAATTTGCGTCGAAAACGTAAACCACCCTAGCGGCGAGACTGAACGTCAGTCTACTGACAAGCGAAGCGCAAATGTGAACACCTAGCGGCATTTGATGAAAAACATGAATAAATAATTCAGCATTGTTATAAACAATTGAATGACTGTCAATTTACTTATCTTTAACTTACCTGTCCAACGGCGATTATCCGAGAGAGTCCCTCGTTGATCCTGGTAGGCAGCAATAAGCGATGATCCAGCGGAGAGCGACGGGGATGATCCAGCGGCGACGGGAACCTGAAAATAAAGGAGAATTAGTATAAATTGACACATTGGGGAAATAGATACTTACCTTCTCGGTGAACATAGGTCAAACCGAGTGGCGACCGTGAAAGGGAATAATATTTCAACAATAACAGTCCCATAACCTATTGTCCGGTCACAACCGCTCGTGAGGAATGGGGATCCGTTCGCGATGCAGTGGGATCCGCGGAGCGTCGACGTAGCGAGATATCTGATCCGTCGCGAAATCGGAATCGCAGATCTCCGGTCGCATCGGAAGTTTCTCGATTTTTACGTATTTCGCGAAACAGATCGCCGTCCGCGAAACCGATCTCCGATCCCAGCCCCTTTGGAGCGCCCGGGCTCCAGGTATCAGTGTACTTCCAACCCCCTAGCCCGCTTTTTATGTTTAAATCCTGCAATAATAACTCGTGAATGAACGATCTCCGTTATCCCTCGCCCGAGGAATCGGACGGCGAATTGCGCAGTTACGAGCCCATGCCCATGTTCTCGTCCGATTCGGACGACGAATCGGCGAGACTCGAAACGTCGTTATCGTCAGACGCATGTGCGTTGGTGGTGGTGAAGGAGGACGCGCGATGGAATCTGGCGACTCATCATCTGCGGAGAGAGATCGGAGCGCGAACTGTGCGCGAGCGAGCGTGGATAGAGACGACGATGGTAAATTCCGCTAGGGCGCACGATTATATGCGTAAATTGCCGCTCAAGTATCATCATTATTATCGGACGGTGTTCGGAGGAGAGAAGCTACGTAGGATTTACACCTACGAATCTCGTCGTCTTTTCGATCGAGTGAAATTCGGTGTTCCCGAGGGTGAAAGGTCCTTCTGGATGACATGAAGAAAGAGTGCGACGAATTGCTCGCCGCGAACGTCCGCGACGCGGACGGGTACCGCGCGTGGAGACGACGATGCGACGAGTGTCTCCAGCTCTTGCGGGAGAGCTGTCGAGTCGGACGCTCCGGAGGACGAGGAAGCACGGGAGCCGTGACCGCTCTGGTGGCTCGAATAGCGCGACTGGAAAGGTCGAGGGAGGATCTGCGTCGGCGATTCGAACGCGCCGTAGGTGCCGGTTTGGACGGGGGGGTGCTGGTAGCAGCAGCAGCAGCGTCAGCAGAGGATTTTCATGGGTCGAGATCGATACGGCGTTTCAAAGTCGCGTGCTCACCGGCGTTGTGACGAATTCGACGTACATCGAACCCGCGCGATTCTCGAGGATGCGATGGGCACCGTGCTCGAAAAAGTGCAGGATAATTTGAACAGACACACGTGTCTGAAGGTCAATGTCGTATTCAATGGGGAATTCGTAGCGGACGTTAAGACCGATGTGAAGAGTATCGCTACGCGGAACGAACAGCTCTTCCAAGCGTCCGATCTGCGCGAATGGTACGAAAGGCACGTGCGCGACGCGATTCGAGCGTGGTTGGACGAATTTCAGGAACGCGACAGCGGATTGTCGCGAATACTGAACCTAACGGTGAACGTGAACAAGTGTAATCCCATGCGCGTGGGATGTTGGATGGAGATACCGCGAGGTATAAGACTGAAACAGGCGGTGGTGAACGTGCGTTCGGAGAGCGACACGTGTTTCGCGCGTGCTGTGGTCGCGGCTTTGTATCCCGCTCAGCAAAACGCGGAAAGATGCGGCTCGTATCCCGATTACGCGACGGTGCTGAATCTCGACGGGATCAAGTTTCCCATAGATCTGAAACACATTGGAAAGTTCGAACGTCTGAATAACGTATCGATCAATGTATTTACCACTCGGGAAGAGATTGAAAAAAAAGATAAGTACGAACGGGGCGCCGACGACAACGCGATCGTGCCTCTGCGGTTGACCGGCGATAAAAGAGATAGACACGTAAATCTCCTGTATCTGCGCGATACGCCACGTGGTGCCGTCAACAGGGGTCATTTCGCCTGGATAAAGAATCTGTCGCGATTGGTGAATTCGCAATTGACCGTGAGCCGCTGCGCGAAGCACGTTTGCGATCGGTAAGTAAAAAAACTGAGGAACAAGGAAACGACGAGATGTTATTTAATATAAACATACATAGTAATCACACGTACGTTAATTCGCAGATGTCTGCACTATTTCTATACGCGCGACAAGTTGGCCGCTCACAGCGTCGACTGCGGCCGAATGAACGACTGCGCCATCGTTCTTCCAAACGAGGACGATAAGTGGCTGTCGTTCGACAATCACGACAGGAAGGAGCGACTCCCCTTCGTGGTGTACGCGGATCTGGAGCGTCTTCTCGAACCACGGGAGAGGGATAATGCCGAAGGGGGTGCGAGAACGGAAAGATACGCTTATCAGCGTCACGTACCGTTCAGCCTGGGCTACTATCTGTGCTGCATCTACGGCGATACCGTATCTACGTACAGATATCGTCGCGGCGAAGATTGCGTTTCTTGGTTCGTTAACGAGCTTCGCGTTCTCGCGCGTCGCGCCAAGATTAAATTCTCCACCAATATATCTATGACAGAACTTACGGAGGACGAGGAACTTGAATTTCAGCGCGCGACGCATTGTCACGTGTGTCGGAAAGCGTTCCAACCGGAGGACAAGCGCGTGCGGGATCACTCATCTAAACGGACGTTACAGAGGTCCAATCTGAATTACAGAAACGTGTACGTGATTCCCGTGTTCTTCCGCAATCTGTCGGGTTACGACGCGCACTTCATCATCAAGAAAATCGCGAACGATTTCGAGGGCGGGGTCGAGCTGCTGCCGCTTACGAAGGAAACTTACATATCGTTCTCGAAGACCGTTAAGGAGACGCAGACGGAAGGAATATGGGATCGGTACGTGAAGCTGCGATTCGTGGACTCGTACAAATTTTAGCCACGAGTATCGAAACCCTGGCGTCCTATCTGAACAAGGAAAAGCTGAGAATAACGCGCTCGGAGTACGCGGATTTGAGCACGGAGGATCTCGATCTGCTCACTCGCAAGGGAGTGTTTCCGTACGAGTACGTCGACAGCGTGGACAAGTTGCGGGAGACGAGCTTCCGCCGTGCGAGGTCTTTTACAGCTCCCTGACCGACGAGACCGCGAGCGAGAGCGACTACGAGCACGCGGCGAGGGTCTGGCGACGTTTTGGCGTGCGAGATCTCGGCGAGTACAGCGATCTCTATCTCAAGACCGACGTGCTTCTTCTGGCGGATATCTTTGAAAATTTTCGGGACACGTGTATGGCGAGTTACGGGCTCGATCCCGCGTACTATTACACGTTGCCGGGGTACACGTGGGACGCCATGCTTAGATACACCGGCGTGCGTTTCGAGCTGCTCACCGACATCGACATGGTGATGTTCGTGGAACGCGGGATACGCGGTAGCCTCAGTCAATGTTCGCTCAGGTACGCGCGAGCCAACAACAAGCACGTACCGACGTATGATTCGTCCCAGCCCGATACATATCTCATGTATTACGACGTGAACAATCTGTACGGCTGGGCTATGTGCGAATCGATCCCGTACGCGAATTTCCAATGGCTCGACGACCATGAGAATTTTGACGCGACGACCGTGGCCCCGGACGGCGATGTCGGTTACATTCTGGAGGTGGATCTCGAGTATCCTGCTGATCTGCACGACGCCCACACGGACCTGCCGTTTTGTCCAACGCGCGACAAACCGCCCGGTAAGCGGTAGGAGAAGTTGCTCGCCACGCTCCACGACAAATCGCGCTACGTGACGCACTATCGAAATCTGCAGCAATGTCTGCGACTAGGTTTGCAACTGACGCGCGTTCGTCGCGTTCTGCGATTCGCCCAGTCATCTTGGCTTCGCGGCTACATGGAGCTGAACACGACGTTCAGGACTCGCGCGACCAACGAGTTCGAACGGAATATGTACAAACTGATGAACAATGCCGTCTTCGGTAAGACGATGGAGAACGTGCGCGATCACGTGGACGTGCGTCTCGTGACGCGATGGGACGGCAGGTACGGCGCGGAGGCGATGATCGCCAGGCCGAATTTTCACAGCAGAAGCGTCTTCTCGGAGAATCTGGTCGCGATCGAGCTGCGAAGGCTCGAGGTAAAATTCAACAAGCCGGTCTACGTGGGTATGTGCATTCTCGAGATATCCAAGACGCGCCTCTACGAGTTTCACTACGACTACATGGCGCCGCTCTATCGCGACCGGTGTCGAATTCTTTACACGGACACCGTCTGATCTATTCGCTGGAGTGCGAAGACGCGTACGAGCTTATGAGACGCGACGTAGACAGGTTCGACACGAGCGATTACGCGGAGAATAACGCGCACAGCATGCCGCGCGTCAACAAGAAGGTCCCCGGTTTGATGAAGGACGAGAACAACGGCGCGATCATGACGGAGTTCGTGGGCCTCCGTGCGAAGATGTACGCCTACAAGGTATTCGGACGCGACGACACCAAGAGAATAAAGGGCGTCAAGAGAAACGTAGTCGCGAAGAGGATCACGTTCAAGGATTACGTGGCGTGCCTGCGAAACGCGCGCGAGCTGAAGACGCGCCAGTCGTGCATAAGCTCGTGCCTGCACGACGTTTACACCGTGTCGGAGCGGAAACTCGCTCTCAGTCCGCACGACGACAAGCGATGCGTGAGGTCGGACAGCGTGGAAACGCTTCCGTGGGGACATTACGGAGTACCGTTGTGAAAAAAAAAACAATATCATAAGTTTCCAAAAAATGTTTTATCATAAGATCAATACGTAGAAAAAATACCGATGAATGTGTACAATTTTTTACTATTAATAAGGTACACGTTGTGTGCCCAATTATATTTTTTTTGTTACAATACGGATGCCTTATCTATCCACGAATTGTGCGAACTGTCCATTCCTAGCCACTTCACGTACACTCGATTGCCGCGCTTACGCAGGACCTTTTCCACGAGATAGACGTCGGGATTGGAGACGCGCAGCAACTCGTGTTCGTAGAATCCTCCGGCTATCGCTTCTCCGCGAATGTCTTTCAGCAGATACGTAACGGGATTGGTCCTTTGCACTCTAGTTATGTGAAAGATCTCGGTGGTTCAATTGGGAGTGTAGCCCTTTTCGAAGATCGTTTTGAATTTGCTCACGCGCACCGGATCGTCGACTCGAAACCTCGCCGGCGCGGCGATCTTCGCGCGACTGTACACCGTGCGCAGCAGTCTTTCGGCGACGGTGGGCGTCACGTCCGCCGGACGCATTCCGATCGTTCTGTGTCTGCGACGATTGTAATTCGACAGGAGGCTCGACAGCGAGTCGATCCATCTGTACGATCCCTGAAGCGTGAAGAGCTTCCACATGTCGTTTTTCAACGTGCGATTAAATCTCTCCACCACCGACGCCTACATCACCGAATACGTGGAGTAGTGATTCACCTTGCGCGCGTCGAGGATCTCGCGCACGTCGGCGTTGTAGAATTCCTTTCCCTTATCCGTTTGCAGATTTCTGGGGCATCGCGAGTCCTCGCGAAAGATCTTTCGGAGCGCCGTCGCGACCTCCTTTCCACTCTTGGTCTTGAGCGGGATTGCCCAGGCGTACTTGCTCAGCACATCGATGACCGTCAGAATGTAATTGTGACCCGCGTTTTGGCGCGAATAAGGTCGTCGTAACCGCGCACCACGACGCGGCGACGGGGAAAGTTCTTCCTCGCCGGCGCGTGCAATTCCTCCACGAGTCTTCGTTTCTCCGCGCTCATTGCTGAAGAAGGTTTAAAATACCCTGAATTTGGGCGATCTTGTCGTTGTGCTTTTCCACGGTCCTTTTTACATCCAGGAACTGGCTTCTAAATTCTCTTATCAGGTCTCTTGAATTCTTTTTGGCCTCGGCGATCGCTCCCTCGACAAAGCTCCTGTTCGTCGCGTCGTCGTCGTCCTCCGGCGCGGCCACGCGTCGTATCCTGCGCTCCGACGCGTCGTAGGAATCCTCGCGTAAGCGGAGCGCGTCGTTTCGCAACGTTACGATTTCGTCTCTCAAACCTTGGGTCGCGTTTGTCACGATGACGCCTGTGAAATTTTGATCGGCAGAGTTCTTCTTGATCTCCTCGTTCACCACGCTCTTCAGTCGTTCGATCGCGCCCTCCACGAAACTCTTGTTCGCCGCGTCGATGCCGTCCTCCGGTGCGGCTACGCGTCGTATCTTGCGCTCCCTCGCGTCGTAGAAATTCTCGCGTACGAGAAGCGCTTCGTTCCTCAGCGTCGCGATCATTCTTTCAATTCTTTGGTCCCGTCGTTCTTCTTAGCCTCCTCGATCACGACGGTCTTGAGCCGTCCGATCGCTCCGTCTACGTAGCTCCTGTTCGCCGCGTCGGTGTCGACCTCCGGCGCGGCTACCCCGCGAATCTTGCGCTCCCTCGCGTGGTAAGAGCCCTGATTCAAGCGGAGCGTGTCGTTCCTCAGCGTCGCGATACCACCTCTCAATTCCTCGGTCGCGTCGCTCCTCTTGATCTCTTCGATCACGACGCTCTTGAGCCGCCCGATCGCTCCCTCTACGTAGCTCCTGTTCGTCGCGTCGGTGCCGACCTCCGGCGCGGCTACCCGCCGTATTTTGCGCTCCCTCGCGTCGTAGGAATCCTCGTTCAAACGGAGCGCGTCGTTTCTCACCGTCGCAATCTCATCTTTCAATTTCGCGGTCGCGTCATTTTTTTTCTTGATCTCCTCGGTCACGACGCTCTTGAGCCGTCCGATCGCGCCATCCACGCAGCTCCTGTTCGCCGAGTCGGTGCCGATGTCCGGCGCGGCTACGTGTCGTATCATGCGCCACCTCGCCTCGTAATGCCCCAGATTCGAAAGGAGCGCGTGGTTTCTCACCGTCGCTATCTCGCCTGTCAATTCCTCGATCGCGCCTCTCCTCGATCGTCCGATCGCGTCCTCGACGTAACTTCTGTTCGTCGCGTCGGTGCCGTTCTCCGGCGCGGCTACCCGCCGTATCTTGCGCTCCCTCGCATCGTAGAAATCCTCGTTCATGAAGAGCGCGTTGTTGCGCTTGTAATTACGCAGGGATTCGATCGAGGAGCGCAATCTCACCGTGGACGCACCGTCGATCGCGTCACCGTTGCTCCGATTTGTCAGAGACATGCCGAATTTGTTCACGGACATCGCGCGCGCGCGGGGAGGCGCTGGAGAGCGCGCCGCGATTCGTACTGCCGTCGCGATCCACGCGACCGATCAATTTATGACGAGACCGGCCTCGCGAAGCTCCTCGATTATCGACATAATTTCGTTGTCGTGAGCGTCGTTGCCGGCTCGACGAGAAGCGTCCAGCAGTCGAAGTCGATCGACCAGCTCGTTGGGATCATCCCAGTAAACGTAATCGATCGCGTTGTCGGTCAGTCGCATGGTCGACGGTAGTCCGGTACCCTTTGTAGTCCCAACTTTGCGAGACGGGAGTACTAGCGGCGCTATTATATTTTTGTACTTGTGTCCCTTGTTGCCCATGACAGGCTTGCCGGCGCCGCGATCGCGTTTGTGACCACTGGTAGCGAAAAGTATACTCCTGTACGTTCGTTTGTCTCTGTCCGTATAGGCGCTAGCGTCGGGAGTTCGCATGAAGATCAACTCGTACAGACCGCGCGTGCCCTTGTACCGCACACCATCGATGATCACGGAGTCATCCGCGGCAACGTCGAATCGCTTGTTGCCCAGCATCGTGCCGTTCTCGCCGAGATACACTCCGTAGACGTTGTCGATGTCCTTTTTTCTGTCACCGCTCAGAAGAGCGCCCACGTATTCCCGCCCTAACGGTCCTAGTTGGCTGTGCAGAAAGTCGCGACCTTCCGCCGTACTGAGAGACTCCCTCACGGACGTCCCTAGCGCGGGAGGTGGAGTCGTCGTCTCCGAGACGGTCTCGCGTTCCCTGGGCAAAAACCGGACCGAATCGGCGTGGATCGGCGTTGAGCTCATAATCGTCGTCGTCGCGGGTGCCGAACTCAACCGTGCCGGACGCGACTCCCTTTTCCCCCCGGTCGTCGTTGTTCTTATTGGCGTAAATACGTCGTCGTCCTCCTCGTATTCACGCTCCAGGTCGGCGCCAGCATTGTCGTCACCGTTTTCGCTATCCTTCCTCGCCCTCTTCGTCTGCGTTTTCATTTTTTTTTCGCTAGCGCAAAGCCACCGCCGTCGTCGTCGTCGCCGCCATACTTGCCCGGCTCTTTACCCCTACGTTCCACATCGTCGGCGAGCCGTTTCAGAGGTTTCACGATGGGTTCGTATCTCTTTTCCAGAGCGATCTCGCTCTCCATTTTTCCGGCCCTGAGAGCGGCGTACTTCCTGCGAATCGAGGCGCGCGTTTTGGCTATCTCTCGCGCGGTCCTCTCCCCCGCGATCGCGCTCATGCTCGCGTCGTTCGGCGAAGCGCACTGATCGGCTCTACAACACGGCGAAGTCGTGGAACCCCCGTCTGTACTGTCCGCCTCGCAACGCGCTGTCCTTGTCTATCACGGCGAAACCGTAGGTGCGTCGCCAACACTCGCGACAGAACGCGCGAAACTCGTCGTACGACATATCGATGTTCACGTGATCGTCGTACACGTGTCGCAGATTGGTGCCGTCCTGCTTGAACAGGATCAACAAATTTGCGTTGTCGCGCACTAGATGTTTCGGTATTTTAGCATACGTCTGACAGAGATAGAAGCAATCGATATTCGAATGTCGGCCCATAGAAAAGTACTCCCTCATCCTGTCCTGCTTGTCGCAGGCCACGTCATCGAAGACGAAGACCGAGTCGGGAAGCTCCTCGTCGGGCGGAACGACGTCGCAATTGTCGGAAAAGGCGCGATAGCTGATCTCGTCCATAGGCTCGAACAATCGTTCGAGGTATCGATACTTAGGTTGTTGCAGAGATTTCGAGTACACGTATACGTTCTCGAAACGAAGATCGTGCGGTTGTTCCAGCAGACTCAGCAGAACGTTCGTCTTACCGCAATTGGAGGGCCCGCAAATGATGCAGCGCACGACGTTCGGCAGGAGAGGACCGTGCCTGCGCGATCCTCCGTTTTCTCTCTCGGCAGCGCCCGACCTCGCCAGCGTTTTGCGATCCAGATTCGAGACTCCTATCGTCACCGACTGTCGCACGAATCGTATTTTGCCTCTCTCTTTCTCTCTCTCGGTCTTTTTCGCGAGCGCGCGCTCGCTCGATTCGTTCGCGATGAGCTCCCCCTCGATCGCTCGAAAGGGAAGGAGGAGCGCTGACGTCGTTTCGTTTCGTCGCGCGTGCGCGAACGCCTCGCGCGCGGGTATAAGTAGCGCGAGCACGCCGTCGCATCCGTATAAAAATTAATCCAAAAGCAACGAATCGTTCGCGCGCGCATCGGTGATCGAGATGTTTCCCATACTGACGGACAGGTACGATATTCTCAGTCTAACGGCCGAGGAGTTGGAATTCGTTCCGAAGATTGTTCTGTTGCGTAATTTTGAGAGATACGTGCATCTGTGGGACCGTTTGCCACTCTTACCGGAACATATAAAAGCGGATACCGAGGCGCAGAGATATCGCCCGTGCATGGAACATTACAATCGTCCGTGGCAGCGAACGCACATAGACGGTCCACCGCCGCTCATCAAGGACTGCTACGAGTGCAACCGCGCCCTCACCCTGAACGGTGAGTCGTCGAGTCACCAAGATAAAAAGAGAAAAAACTAACTTTTTTTTTAAATAAGAAGAAAGAAAGCCCTCCCGCAACCGCGGTCGAATGCTAAGCGCGTACGGCGCCGGTCTGCTCGATCGCGCGATAAACGCTCTTCCCTTCGAGCTGCATGTACCCGGCTATCAGTTCTGCGGACCCGGTACGCGTCTAGCGAAGAGACTAGCGCGCGGCGAAAAGGGTATAAATCCGTTGGACGCGGCGTGTCGAGAGCACGACGTCGCGTACTCCCGAAGCGGCGAGCTCGCCGAACGATACATCGCCGACCGACTGCTCGCCGAGAGGGCGCGCGAAGGACTCCACGGTCGGCGAGAGACTCGTCGCGGCTGCCGTATGGGCGGCTATGAAGGCGAAGACGAAACTGGGCATGAGTATGGAAAAACGGAAAGGGAAGAGGACGAAAGGAACGGGATCGAGGAGAAACGCGAGGAAGAGCGGGAAGAAGAGGCGGATGATACTTCCGACTGCGAAACGCGGCGGCTTCTTGCCTTTTCTGCCGATGTTGGGCGCGCTCGGTTCCTTGATCGGTGGCGCGGCCAGTGTGGCCAAAGCGGTGAGCGCCGGCAAAGCGGCGCAACGGCAACTCGACGAATTGCAGCGACACAACCGCGCGATGGAGGGTCGCGGATTGTACCTCGCGCCGTATAAGAAGAGCGGATGTGGCGCGAGAAGAATCGTCGAAATAAAAAATTTCGCGGAAGAAGGCGACGTTAGCGCGTCTACCGGCGTACGGCGTCACGACGAACGAGCAGCTCGATCGATCGGCGCGTCGCCTGCGCGTACCGTTCTTCCGCGGGGTGTTCATGCGCGACGCTCTGCCAACGAGGGTGCGACACGCGGAGTGCGGCATCGTGAATCTCGACGACGCGGCGGTTCCGGGCACGCATTGGGTCGCTTACGCGAAAAGAGGGAACGCGGCGATCTACTTCGACGCGTTCGGAAATCTCCGTCCGCCGAGGGATCTCGCGCAATATCTCGGCGGTGGTGGCGACAGCGCGATCGTGACGTACAATCATCGGGCGTTTCAGACGTTCGATCAGAGAATCTGCGGACAGCTGTGCCTGCGATTTCTTCGCGAGATCGATTGGGGGAGTGGCGGACGTTCGACGTTCCCCCGCGATGTCGCTGACGCTCACGTTGACCGGAACCAGCAGCGTTCTCACGGCGAGTCACTTTCCCGCTCTGGTTCTGAGCGACGGCGAATACGAGCTGGTTTTGACGACCTTCGAGACGTACAATTCGATACCGAACGTCACGTCCGCGAACAATCGATTCCACTTCGGCGAGGACGACCGGGTGATCGTCGTTCCGGAAGGGTCGTACGAGCTGCGAGCCGTGAGCAGATATCTGCGCGCCGCTCTTCTTCATCGAGAACGTCGCGCCCGTGAGAGGGAAAAAATTAAGGAGAAAGGAGGAAAAACGCAGACCGATGGCGCCGAACGGGCAGGAGAAAAAGATCGAACACAGAAGGACGACGACGACGACGACGACGACGGTGGTTATGGCATATACGAGGACGACGGCAAGGACGACGACGGAAGTGATGGAACGATACTCGCTCTTCGCGCCAACGAGAATACCATGAGGTGCGAGATAAAGTGCGCCTACAGAGTGAACTTTGCAAAACCTAACAGCATCGGTTCCCTTTTGGGTTTCTCGCGCGATCGTATTCTAAAACCAAACAAATGGTACGTTTCCGACAGACCCGTTGACGTCATGAGCGTGAACGTCATTCGCATCGAATGCAGCATCACCGCGGGAGCGTACAGCAACGGACGCTCAATGCACGCGATCCACGAATTCGCGCCGAAAGTGCCGCCGGGATATAAACTGTCGGAGACTCCGACGCAGATCATTTACCTCCCGATCGTCGCGCGAAGCGTCACCGATATCACGGTGCGAGTCGTGGATCAGAACGATCGGCTGATCGACTTTCGCGGCGAGGAGATAACGATCAGACTGCACGTACGTCGTCGCAGTTAGTGCGTGCGTGCGTGCGTGTGTGTGTGCAACCTGAGGAGAGAGAACGAGCGAGAGGGATGCTCGTTCTGAACGGATCGAGCGCGGATTGCACGAACTAGCCCGTTCCACGACGAGATCGGAAACGAAGGCAAGAGGAGAGGCGGAGGAGGAGGAGGAAGAAGAGCCGTTCTCAGCAGCGCCAACGTCAAGTTTCTGCGATCGCTGGGTCTCGCCGTGAGAAACTCCGCGCCGTCGCGTCGTTTCTATATCGAGAGAAAAGACGATGGTCGACATACTGAGTATCGGCGGTGAGCCGATCTTCGACGAGCGCATCGTTGGAATCGAGACTCACACGAATAACCCGTACGTCAACACGACGTTCGGGTACAACGACGAGATACGAATACCCATACAGCAGCAGGATCTGTACACGCTGCCGTGCGACAGTTATCTGTACGTCGAGGGACGTCTTCATGACGACGGCGCGACGACGACGACGTCGGAGGGGAGGGATGACCAAAGGCAATACGCGAAATTGGTCAACAACTGCGTCGGGTTTATGTTCGACGAAATTCGCTACGAGCTCGACGGCGTGGAGATCGATCGGTGTAGAAACGTCGGAATAACCACCACGATAAAGAACTACGTGTCGATGACCGCCGAACGAGCCAGGAGACTGCAGAACGCCGGATGGAGTTATCCGACGAACGAATCGAATCTGAACAGCGCATCCAATCAATTCAACTTTTGCGTAGCTTTGAAAGATCTGCTGGGTTTCTGCGAGAACTACAGACGCGTGTTGATAAACATGAAACACGAGCTTATCCTGATACGCGCTCGTAACGACGTCAATTGCGTCGTAGATCCGAAAAAGATCGTGCCGAGAGATCCAGCCAAGGATCCTAAAATTACGCTACTGAAGGTGCAATGGCGTATGCCGCACGTGTCGTTGAACGACGTGACTAAATTGTCGCTATTGCGAACGTTGGAGAGCGGACGATTTCTGAGCGCGGGCTTTCGCTCTTGGGATATGTACGAATGGCCCCTGCTGCACAGCACGACCAAGCATTCGTGGGCCGTGAAAGCCGCGCCGCAGTTGGAGAAGCCGCGATACGTCATATTCGCGCTGCAGACCGGACGGCGAAACGAATTCACGGAGGACGCTTCGAGATTCGATCATTGCGCGCTCACCAACGTGAAGTTGTATCTCAACTCGGAATTCTATCCCTACGACGACGTGAACGTGGATTTCGAAAGCGACAGGTTCGCCGTGCTGTACGAGATGTACGCGAAATTTCGAAGAGCGTACTACGGGGACAGTCGCGACGACGCGCTCCTCACCCCGCGCGAATTCGCGCTGGTGGCTCCACTTGTGGTGATCGACTGTTCCCGTCAGAACGAATCGGTGAAGAGCGCCACCGTGGACGTGCGCATCGAGTTCGAATGCAGGGAAAACGTTCCGCCGAAAACCACCGTCTTTTGTCTCATCGTTCACGATCGCGTCATCGAGTACAGTCCGCTGACCAACGTGGTGCGCAAAATTATCTAACGGAAAATGCGGTTGTAGGAAACCATTTCCCGGAAAAACATTTCCCGGAAACGAGGAATATATGAGTGACGAACGTGCAAAATTATCTAACGGAAAATGCGGTTGTGGAAAACCATTTCCCCGGTAAGCGAGGAATATATAAATTCGAGGATCCTTCCATCGTTCCTCAGACAGTTAGGAACGAGCGGTTTAAGCACATCTTTACTATTTTATTTCAACACACGATGGCCGCGACAACGACGACGATCTTCGTCGATCTACAGGGCTTTGTAGTAGGCGAGAAATTTTTCGCGAAGGAGGTGGCCGTGCTCCAAAGCGAGACGCGCGTACTCGCCCATCACGTGTTTCGCGCCCCGATGAGTTGAGATCTGCTGACGAGGGCTGAGAAAGCAAGGGCCAGCTGGCTGATGGCGAACCATCACGGCCTCCGTTGGGAGGACGGGGACACGGACTATCGCCTAGCGAGGACGATAATTCGACGCGCGGTGTGCGACGACCTGGGCGAGAGAGAAGAGACGCCCGACGCGCGAATCTACGTGAAGGGACTCGAGAAGAAGAGGTGGCTGGAAGAGATTCTCGGCGACACCGTTCGCGACCTCAACGCGACGATCACGACCATCGACGACGAGTACGACAACGTCGATCGGCTGGAGTTTCTTCGCCCCGATCGCGCGTTTCGCTGCGGACGTCATCAACGTTGCTGCGCAATGGAAAACGTGCTGAAGCTGCGCGACTGGTGGATCGAGCGACGCGAATGCCTGTCCAACATCGACTTCGCGGATTAAAAAAATTGTAAAGACATATTACTCGATATATTTGTATAAAACACACACATATTACTCGATATATTTGTATAAGACATATTACTCAGTGTATTTGCATAACACACATATTACTCAATATATTTGTATAAGACATATCATTGCGTATTACTCGATATATTCGTATGATATAATCGCATTTTTTTAACTCTATTACTCGTTTTTTGCTCCATGTGTATCCAACTATATTATATATCAAATACAAAAAAATTATGCAAAATCAATAAACACCATAATTCTTTTTTACATACCTACCCAGTATTCTGTACATACATTATGAGCTGAGTGCGTAAAAATGGCCGGTTGCGGGAACGCGATAAACATTATGTGCCGCCGAGTGCGTAAAAAAATGGCCGGTCGCGGTACCTCTTAACGAGATAAACAGAGAAATGGCGAGCGAAAATACGAGAGTGCGATACGGGAAGGAGCGATAGCGTCGAACGCGAACGCCGAGACGCTTCGGCGCGAGGCGTGGATACGAGCGCGAATGAGCTAACGAGCGATAACGCCGAGCGAGCGATAACGCGGAGCCGCTCCGACGCGAACGATATCAAATGACAGAGGCGTGCACCGCAAAAAAGAAAAACATCCTCGTTATATATAAAGGACACTTTTATTTTATAACGGATTTCTTTCGTGTACATTTTATTTAAGTGTGACTGACGCAATTCTCAACGAGATAATTTATTCATATATTAGAATCATATATAAGTAAGACTGGTAGTGATTATTAAGACAAACGTTATAACGGATAATGTTAAAAAAAGGACATGGTCATTGGTTGCGGTTTCCATCATATATATTTAAAGCGAACAGAAAATAACATAACAATAGTGGAAATTCTTCTTTATAATATTATATATTTTTTATATAATTGTACATATTTAAAGCGAACAAAAAAATAGCATAACAATAGTGGAGATTCCTCTTAATAGTATTATATATTTTTTATATAATTGTACATATTTATTTTGTTTCTCACTTTTTATTTACTTTTTCGAGGGAGGGCATACCCTCAGGAACGTCATCGTCCCCGATGTCTATCACCTCGTCTTCCAGATTATCGGCGCGGCGCCCCTAGTCACCGTCGTCGTCGTCCCTCTCTATCGCGTACCGTCCTCCGTCCCGCATCCGATGGCTCCTCGCTTGTTGATGCCAAACTCGCAAGATCCCTATGCAGCGCGCGCATTTTTGTGACAAAAAACCGCATCTGGTTGCGCGATTTTCTTACTAATGAAACGACGAGGGTTCTACCAAGAATTTTAATTATATAATTAATAAATATATTATTAAATGTAATTAATGAATATAAAAACTGTTTGGTAATTGTAATTTAACAAATCTACTTACGTTCTATCCAATACGGCATTATCCTCGTCTATACGCATCGCCATCTGAATACATGGCGGTACGTTTTCCGAGATGTTCTGCAGCCGCAGCTGCAGCTGCTGTATCGCATCGCGAAACTCTTCCACCACCCTCGTCAGAGACGTGGCGTGAATTAGGAGAAAATCGCATGCACTTTTGATATCGTCTAGTTTCTGCATTATTGTTTCAAACACAATGTTTAACGTTTGAGAACTTCGAATTAACTACACCCAAGTCTAGCCTCGAGTTCTTTATATATGGTAAAAAAAAGGATATTGTGGTAAAAACAATATACTAAGAATAGCATTTTTGCATCGAGGAAAAAAAATGCATTTTATCAAACCGACTCATCCGCCGGAATCGACGCATTTTTCCCACCCGAGACCCCCGCCGCCACCCATCCGCGCCCAGAAAGTGCATCGACAAAAGAAGGACATTGCGGTGAAAATATTATATAATGAGAATAGCATTTTTGCATCGAGGAAATACATGCGTTTCATCAAACCGACTCATCCGCCGGAATCGTCGACGCGATTTTTCCTCCCGAGACCCCCGCCGCCACCTATCCGCGCTATCGATAACGAGTATCCTCGCGAAAACATCGTACATCCGGTCCGCTCGTTGCGATCGCGCTCAAACCGCAACGCACCGTCATCGCAGTTCCACCTCTCTCTCGCTCTCGCACTCTCGACGATGTGGCTCGCGCGCGTAATCGCGTTAACCTCATGTCTTATCGCCGTGAAGTGCGTCAATATCACTGAGGAAAATTACGCGCTCGCGTTCGATTACCTGCAGAAATACGGATATCTGACCAAAGATGTGGACGCGGTTCCGGCTCAGAGACGAAACGACGTTCTTCGCAGAGCCATCGAGGATTTTCAGAAATACTACGATTTGCCCAGCGATGGAACGCTCGACAACAAAACGCTGAAAATGATGGGTAAATCGCGATGCGGTTTTCGAGATATCCTGAAGCACGGAACGAGAGCGAGTCTATCCAAATGGTCGAAGACGCACCTGACGAGGGATTTTTACCTAGCCACCGAGAACGAGTTGAACACGGCGCAGGCGTTCGACATGTGGTCGCAACATTCGGCATTGACGTTCGAACGCTCCAGATTGAATCCTGACATTGTAATATCTTGGCGACGCCTACGTCACGGTAACATGAACGTCGAGGTAAACGGCCCAAATTGCACGGACAAATTCGACGGTCCCGGCGGCGTGCTCGCCCACGCGTCTCTCCCGATGGACGAGGCGGGTTTCGTCTCCGAGGTGCACGTCGACGGAGACGAGCCGTGGCACATTTACGTCAGTAAGAACCCCTCGGATACGTTCTCCCTTCATTACACGCTGACGCACGAGATCGGTCACTCTCTCGGATTGCTGCACAATAAGCGCAGGACTTCGGTGATGTTCGCGTTCACGCCCGACAAGCAGTATCCGGTTAAGCTCGACAGATACGACATCGTTGACATTCAAAAAAATGGCGAACGATTCCCCGCAGACGCCGGCGCCGCCGCCGCCACCGCCATCGCCGGATCTGTGCGCCCTTGATCGCGTGAACGCGATATTGATTGTGGAAAATCGAATGTACATCTCGTACAAGCATTACGTTTGGTCGATCGATCTGGACGGTAGGACGTACAACGGGCCTTTGGCCCTGTCAAATCACATGAGTTTTCTTGACGAAAATTACACGCGCGTAACCGCCGCCTATCAATCATCGTCCGGTGATATCGTGGTGTTCGCGGAAAATTTGGTATACATGGTTCAATATCCGGAATTTACTCTGCGGCCAAATTGGCCGAAAACCTTGCAAGAACTCGGATTTCCCGCAAAGACGAAGATCAACGGAGCGGTGAACACCCACAGAGGACGTTCCTTCGTGTTGTTCAACGGTAACTCGGTGGGCGAGATAAACGAATGTGAGAACAGAGTTGCCAGATTTACGCCTCTCGAGGCGACGTTTCCCGGAATACCGACCGGCGTGACGTCGATCTTCCGATACATCGACGGCAATCTGTACTTCACCACTCGGACGCAGTTCTACAGATTCAACGAATTTACGAAGACCGTCACGGCGACTGGTAAATTCGATCTGCGGATACTGAATATCGTCTGCCCTAAGGACGAACTGTTGCAACAGTTGCGCGATCTTCTCGATCGATTCGTGCACGTCAGCGATTTAACGTCACCGACGAGCGATTCGGACGACGACGACGGTGGCGTTCGGCTTTCAGACCAAAGGAAGTAGGGGAACTGCGCTAATCCCCACACCACACCACACCACACCACACCACACCACACCACACCACACCACACCACACCACACCACACCACACCACACCACACCACACCACACCACACCACACCACACCACACCACACCACATCACAGCACACATCGCGCGATATAAGTAAGAACTTTTTGTACTTATACCGATGTGTGCCGCCCAAAGCGTCAGTACCGCATCGTCAGCCGAATACGACGCGTTGGAACAAATAGAAAACGAACGATATACCATAGTGCAAAAATGTTCTCGACCCTGACCGATCGACCCGCGCCGAGGGATCTTTCTCCTCGCGAGACGGAATCGGAGGTGAACGAAAACGGCAAGAGACGCAGGATCGAATCAACGGACGATCGTCGTGATCATAATTATCATCGTCAGACGTCGTGTTCCCAGCTCTCAGCACCCAACGACGTTATTCGCGAAATCATTGTCATGGCTCCGGTGCGCGTCCTGGCGACGCGTTATCCGCTGACGACGACTGGCTACAAATACTTAACCATTGGTATCACGATCAAGTCGCCGTGGTACAGTATACCCTCGCCTTCGTACGTGGATATCGCCCTGGGAGATAAGCAAGGCAAGGAGATCTGTCTGACGGTCGATATGTGGAAAGGACTGATCGAGCGCAAACACGACGTATTGGAGAGTCTGCGATCCAACCTCGTCGAGCCCGGAACCCGCTCCCCCGCGCCGATATCGATCGGAGACCTGACGCTGCGATTCGGATTGATAAACAACCTACCGATCTTGCGTATCGAGCTACCCAACGCGACTCGTCTGGCTATGTCGCTCACCACCGTGTATTTGCTGTACGATTTCCAATTTTGCGTCGATCGTGTCGTCTCAGCGCTGAGCTCCGCAACCGAGGAGGTCGACGCGAAATATTCCCGCTATCGGGAGATAGCCCACAACGCGTGTAAGACGGGAACTTTGGTCAAGAATGCGATACGGAAGAGCGAACATTTCGATCCCAACAACATTATCGATTGCGAAATTGCCGCGCTCTGTTTCAGATCCTAATGTCACGACGCACATATATGGATACACAAAAAAATGTAATACGCACGTCGACGTGCATATTTTTTATTTTGTCACAATAAATAAAAAAACCACGCACGCGGAAATCTCAACTGCGTGTTCTCTCTCTCTCTTTCTTTTTCCCTCCTTCCAGATCTGTACCTATAAATATCTCGATACGATCCCCCGCGCTCCCTGAATCCCCCGACTCCGCTTACTCCACAATCACCGCGATTGCGTCATCCGCGATACGCAAAGAGATAGATTGAAACAACCCTCGAACCGAAACAACATGGAACAAAGACAGGTAATCGGGTTCCCGCGAAAAAAACGACCTTGAACGTGTTTTCGCGCGCTCACCCTCCCCCACCGTGCGGTACGTCAAAAAATAGAACGTCCTTGAACACGTTCGAACGGGATACGTCGAAAAAAGAACGACCTTGAACACGTTCGAACGCGATACGTCGAAAAAAGAACGACCTTGAACACGTTCGAACGAGTTCGCTCCTCTTTCAAAAAAAATAAAACGTTTGATTTCCCAGCGCGGTCGATAATGCGATCGACGTTCCCCCTTTCGGGAGGAGGAATCGCGATTTTCGCCGTCGGGGACGGGGGACCGGAAAACCGCGTCCGGCCCGCGAGGACGAAGAAGCGCGCGACGGCGCGCACGGACAGTGCGCGCCCCGCCGCGATCGACGACGCTACCGTCGATAACGCGGGATCTCATCCTCCCCCCCTCCCGACCCCCTCGAGAGTACCCGAGTGCAGAAGTCAACTTCCCCCACTCCTGCTCCCCCCCACCAACTGCCCGTCCCGTGCCCCCCTCGCCCATCTCTTATGGCGTTTCTCCCGCGGGAACGCGGCCCCCCGCAATTGTACCTGAGGGTCGTAGTATATATTTCCTAGCTACTGTGGCGGGAATCACTTCCGCTTCTCCCTCGCAGCAAGGTCGGCCAACTTCGATCCCTGACCTTGCAACCGCACGCTTCCCAGTCGCAGCCCCTGCGTAGGGGGTCACCCATAGTTGTCTTCATGATGGTACAAATGGCGTTCAGAACGGTCATGTCCGTGCAGAGTCCGGCAGGAGGACAAGCAGAGGAGGACTCAGCACCGCATGAGGCACATGCAACCACCGCGAGGCGACAAAGCGCTCCGAGGACGAGGGGAAGGAATAAGGTTCCGTTTCGCGATAGACCCCGTCCGGCGCGACATATAATATGTATTAGGATAAGCGTTATAGATATATTAATCATTAGTTGGATAAGTCACATATTTAGCCCCTTAGATTTAAGTGTTCCGCCTATGGGTGCGTTCGGGGAGACGCTATTAGCGCTACCTAGCGCTACTGGCTGTTCGCGGAGCTCTATGATAGCGCTACCAAACGCTGTCGTGACGTCATTACTGGTAGTGTTATACGTCATAACTGCTCGCTACCAACGCTCTTCCTTCCGAGGTAGTGCATTAATAGCATTAGCGTTTACAGGCTCTATGAACAGCGCAATAGTGAATGGTAGTGAATTGTTGTGATTGTTTATTTGAAGAAAAAGCTTTGCGTGTGCACACGTATTGTGAATATCGTATTAATTACGAAGTTACAAATATGGATTCTATAGAAACAGATATATATGATGAAATATCAAAAGAATGCTACATTGCAAAATCTTCATCATCGCTTTCAGGTGATGAATCTATTAAGTTTTGCACTACAAGTGCTACTGCTGTTAATATTACTTTTTTTGCGATCTTGCTCTATTTTGCTGTTTGATTATAGATTCGGTTGTTATGATTAACAAACGTTTAGATCCCTGCGCCGTTATATTTCAAATCAGCGGCGGTGTTTGAAGCAAAATAATCTGGCGGCGGCAAGTTCGACGATAATTTTCTCTTTCAGCGGCGGCGGAATTGGCGGATGATAATTTATCGGCATGAACAAAAATAGTAAACAATAAATACTCAGCACTTGTTTTCAAAATATGATCACTTTATTAGCATTACTAGTGTCTTTTCTTTCACAAAAGAAAATAAAATTTATCTTAAAATGTTATTCCTGATCATCATACGTAACAAAAATAAAATGTAATTCACTGTATAACCATCAGATATCAGACTTCTTTGTCTCTTACTTCATTAAACATTTCTTCACATATTAAGTTGTATAAATAATATGAATAATATAACTTATACTTAAGGCTCCTGGATGGTCACCGCGGCCATATTGAATTCTCACTATTGAGGCGAGGAAAACACCCAATTTTGTCGTGCGTACCATTTTCAAATAAAGAGACATTTCAATAAAACATCACTATAGATCGTTTCAGAACACTTCCGAAATTGACCGAAAACTACCCTTTTCCCTCGACAATAAACAAACAGCCATAAAACAAAGCCTAAACATACGGGAAAAACAGCCGTTTAACGACTATCGAAAGGAGGTGAAAACGTTACTTCCGCATGCAAATCTTACTTTTCGGTCAATTTTACGATTTTCACGAATACGTTAAACGTTAGAGCACAAGCACAGAGCGAGTAATAAAGTGTGGCGGTCAGCCGGCCGCCACGAGCGTACGAGCGGTCAGCCGTCCGCCACGAGCGTACGACCGTACGTACGCTGCACGGATAGTACAATGACGCGCGGCGGCTCGCGGCGAAGGCGCGCGGAACGGGTAGTAGCAACGCGCGGCACAATATCGATCGGCGGGATGGATCGGCGCGCGCCCGCTACGCGGCGCATCGCCGGCCGATTCACCCGTAAGAAAAGTTCGACACCGATCCCTATAACTAGGGCAGCTCAGCGAGGTTTCTCCAGCGATCTTCGAGAACGCCAGACAGGGTGTGCTGATAGGCCCCTGTCATAATACCCTTTTGAACGGAGTGTGCTCTTAGTGGCCTTCGTACTATACCTGCTTGGCAGGGCATTAACTCTCTTCGGTAAGAGTCGACAGACACCCTGCCGCGGAAGAGTTTCCGGGGTCGTAACGACCCAGCCCGACGGGCAACACCGTATCCGGTGGAGACCAAGGCGCTGCCTTCTCCTAGTCCAACTCCTGCTCCGTTTCCTGTTCCGAAGACCAAGGCGAAGGGTCGACCTGTCCTGACCTCCATGGTAAATACTCTACCGTGGAAGTGCATCCCGAAGACCAAGACGAAGTGGAAGTTTACGCCGATTGCACACTGGGGTCGTCCTGACCCAGCCCATCCGGCAGCATTGAAATCGGTCGTAAACAAGACGCCGTCTGCTCCAAGTCCGTCTCCAGCTCTACCAAGTCCGTCTCCAGCTCTACCTAGTCCTGCTCCAGCTCTAACTCCCGTTCCTGAGGTCCCAACGAGGGATCGGAAGGAAGAGACTTTCCTGCCTTGGAAACTTATCCCAATAGAGATCCCGGCGAAGGACCAGCTTCCTATCTCTAAGGTAGAGACCTTTCTACCTTGGAGACTCATACCGATTGACCTTCCAATCCTAGTTCCTCGAATCCGACATCTTCCAATTCTACACGATCGGGGAAACTCTGTGGCCACTCAGACAGACCACATATTTAAAACTCCTTCTCGACCACGTCTTCCACGTTCCCGACTGAGTCCCGTTCCGTCCACACCCAGAGGCAAGCCAAGGACTCCCGGACGAAATCTGGTGATACCACGAAAGAGTCCTCCCAAGAAGAAGAGTTTCATTAAACAACTTTTCCAAGAAGAATGAGAATATTACACTATACAACCATAACTTACACTTACACACACGACCACGTACTCTTACACATTGAAGAAGTTTATTATTTGTACATAGAGCATGATAAAATATAGTGAGATTTTACCTATATGAAAAGATTCGTTATTGTGGGAATCGTCGCACCTATCCTGATATCCTAACCAAAACCTACTTTACCCACAAATTGGTGACCCCGACGTGATCTCGCTCTGTTTTGCTCTATTACAAAAATAAATTAACGATGACGGATCCACCAGGAAGCACAGGGAACACGTCAACAGAAGAACGCTCACAAGTCAACAGGGTGGCCATGAAAGTACCTCCTTTCTGGACAGACGAGCCAGAATTATGGTTTGCGCAGCTTGAGGGCCAGTTTACACTGGGAGGCATAACGCAAGACAGCACTAAGTATGCTTATGTCTTGTCTCACATAGAAACTAGGCAGGCAAAGGAAATTAAAGACCTGATAACGAAGCCACCCGAAGAAAATAAATATGAAGGTATCAAGAAGGCTTTAATACAACGCCTATCAATCTCGCAAGAACAACAAATCCGTCAGCTCTTAGAGCACGAGGAAATGGGCGATCGAAGACCTTCACAATTTCTTCGGCACCTCCAGGCCTTAGCCAGCACAGCCATACCGGAGCAGCTCCTGCGTACATTATGGATGGGCAGATTACCCTCTCAACTACAGGCTATTTTAGCCACACGGAACGCTGACAATCTTGAGGCCGTAGCCGAGCAGGCTGACAGGATTCATGAAGTTACCTGCAGAGCTATGACAGTCGCCAGTATGCAGTCGTCAACAAACTCGTCCTTAGAGAGTCAAATTACCGAGCTAACGAAGAAGTTGGAAAAATTAGAGAGCCGGCTGTCGCGTCCCCAGAACAGAAGCAACAAACGCGACCGATCCAGAAGTCGTTCCAGAAAGGGCCAAAAAGAAGAAAAGAAGGAAGCAGACATTTGCTACTATCACCGACGGTTCAAGGAAAAGGCCCAGAAATGCACACAGCCGTGCAACTTCAAGAAGGCAGTGGGAAACTAATCGGGCAGTCGTCATCAGCGGCAGACGGCACCTGCCCGAAGCCATGCCGCTTATTCGTCACCGACCGCAGCACAAAAATTCGATATCTTATCGATACCGGCTCCGACGTCAGTGTATACCCTCGCTCGTTGGTACGAATACGACGCTGGGCTGACTCAAAAGAGCTTTATGCGGCCAATGGATCCAACATCAAAACGTACGGAGATCTCACTATGCAGCCTGATCTTGGTCTCCGCCGCGCATTCCCTTGGCGATTCGTTGTCGCAGACGTAACTACGCCAATAATTGGATCCGACTTCCTGGCGCATTTCCATCTCCTCCCGGATGTGAAGGAAGGACACCTGGTAGACGCAAAAACAGGACTTAAGGCAAGCGGGACGGCAAATAAAGATACCATGCCTTCAGTTAAAGCTGTCATGGGAGATACCCCCTTTCATCAATTATTAGCTCGATTTCCTGGTATCACGAGAACCACAGGAACACACCGGCAAAAGCAGCCGCATTCAACAATGCATTACATAAAAACAACACCAGGACCTCCAGAAGCATGCCGACCACGAAGATTGGCACCCGATAAATTAAAGGCAGCTAAAGCGGAGTTTAACTTACTTCTGGAAGAAGGAATTATTCGACCGTCTAAAAGCCCCTGGGCCTCGCCGTTACATATGGCCCCTAAGAAAGGGAACTCCTGGAGATCCTGCGGGGATTATAGGAAGGTGAACTCTCGGACTGAGCCTGACAGATATCCAATATCTCACATAGAAGATTTCAGCCATTCCTTGAGCGGGAAGAAATTCTTCTCTACTTTGGATTTAGTCAGAGCTTACAACCAGATTCCGGTACACCCAGATGACATCCCCAAAACAGCCATTATCACACCATTCGGACTGTTCGAGTACCTATATATGCCTTTTGGATTACGAAACGCGGCGCAGACCTTCCAGAGATTTATGAACGAGGTCTTGCACGGCTTGGATTACTGCTACGCGTACATAGACGATATCATAATCGCCTCCGCAACGGAAGAAGAACACCTAAAACATTTAGAAGAAGTATTTCGTCGTCTCGAGGCATACGGCGTCCAACTGAATCCGGCAAAATGCGTTTTGGGAGCTTCACAAGTGCAGTTTCTCGGGTACCTCGTATCGGCAGAAGGCACTCGCCCATTGCCCGAAAAGGTCCAGGCTATACGTGACTTCAAGAAACCTGAAAATATCAAACAACTCAGACAATTCTTGGGAACCTTGAATTTTTACCGGAGATTCATACCGGGAGCGGCAAAGGACCAAGCCACATTAAATGATGTCCTACGGGGTCCTAAAGCAAAAGGGAAGACTCCGATCGAGTGGACTCCGCAGCTCGAGCAAGCTTTTCAGAGATGCAAAGATAGCCTCTCCAAAGCTACGCTCTTAGCACATCCCAGAACTGAAGCCAAGCTCACATTAACTACAGATGCTTCAGACACAGCACTCGGGGCAGTGGTCCAGCAGGAAACAGACAACGGATGGCAGCCTTTAGCGTTCATGAGCAAGAAGCTTAATCCAGCACAAAAAAAGTACAGCCCGTATGACAGGGAGCTTCTAGCCATCTATACGGCAGTGAAATATTTCCGGCATCTACTAGAAGGACGGAAATTTACTATCTTCACGGACCATAAGCCTTTAATATACGCCTTCCAACAAGATTTGTTGCGCAGCTCCCCTCGGCAAGCAAGGCATCTGGATTTCATTGGGCAGTTCTCAACGGACATTCAACATGTGGCTGGAAAAGACAATATAGTTGCAGACACGCTATCTCGCATCGAAGCAATTGAGAAGGCACCGGACTTCGAAGGATTGGCAAAGTCGCAGCAGGAAGATCCGGAACTTAAGCAATTATTAGATGGCAGCATCCAGTCATCACTAAAAATAACAAAAATACAAATACCTGGCTCAGCAACAGAACTGTACTGTGACACTTCGACACCAGTCGCTCGCCCCTACGTGACAGAGCCATTTAGACGGCAGGTTTTTCAGAGCCTGCATGGCTTATCACATCCTGGAATAAAAGCTACAGCGAGATTGGTCAGAGAAAAATACATATGGCCAAACATACAGAACGACTGTCGAAAATGGGCTCAAGCATGTCTTCAGTGTCAGAGAGCCAAGGTGCACAAGCACACAGCCTCGCCAATAGGAAACTTCCTAGGACCCACCAAAAGATTCCAGCACGTTCACATGGACATAGTGGGACCCATGCCAATATCTCAGGGCCACAAATACTGCTTAACAATTATTGACCGTTTTTCAAGGTGGCCAGAAGCAATACCCGTCCCCGACATCACCGCAGAAACTGTGGCAAGACAGTTTTTCATCAATTGGATAGCCAGATATGGCACACCCGCACGAGTGACAACGGACCAGGGACGACAATTTGAATCCGAGTTATTCAAAAAACTTACGAAATTAACGGGTTCAGCACATCTTCGCACCACGGCGTATCATCCACAAGCCAACGGGATGATTGAAAGATTCCACCGGCAGTTGAAAACAGCCATTAAAAGTCACCAGACGGAAGAATGGACAGAAATACTACCAGTAATCCTGATGGGAATTAGAGCAGCATGGAAGGAGGATCTGCAGGCGACACCAGCTGAAATGATCTTCGGAGAATCAATCCGATTACCCGGACAATTCCTCGAAGAGACCTGCGCAAAATTTGACGATACGGAAGGTTTCGCAGCACGTTTAAACAAAATGATGAGAAACCTGCAACCAAAATTAAAAAGACACGGACAGAAAGCTATTTTTACACATAAAGATTTAGCTACAACACAGCAAGTGTTTCTCCGTCATGACGCACCAACGGGAGCTTTGCAGCCACCATACGATGGACCTTTCGAAGTTCTAAACAGAGGAGAGAAAACCTTCAAAATTCGTGTCAATGGACGACCTGTCAACGTGTCAATAGATAGGTTAAAACCCGCCTACATTCTGGAGCGTGAAGAACCGGAGCCAGCTCAGCCATCAACAGAATCCGCACAAACTCCCGAAGAGCCGCAACTACAGCAACGGACGAGAAGCGGACGAATATCACGTCCACCAGTCCGTTTCCAGGAACTTTAAAACAACCTAGGGGGTTATGTGGCGGTCAGCCGGCCGCCACGAGCGTACGAGCGGTCAGCCGTCCGCCACGAGCGTACGACCGTACGTACGCTGCACGGATAGTACAATGACGCGCGGCGGCTCGCGGCGAAGGCGCGCGGAACGGGTAGTAGCAACGCGCGGCACAATATCGATCGGCGGGATGGATCGGCGCGCGCCCGCTACGCGGCGCATCGCCGGCCGATTCACCCGTAAGAAAAGTTCGACACCGATCCCTATAACTAGGGCAGCTCAGCGAGGTTTCTCCAGCGATCTTCGAGAACGCCAGACAGGGTGTGCTGATAGGCCCCTGTCATAATACCCTTTTGAACGGAGTGTGCTCTTAGTGGCCTTCGTACTATACCTGCTTGGCAGGGCATTAACTCTCTTCGGTAAGAGTCGACAGACACCCTGCCGCGGAAGAGTTTCCGGGGTCGTAACGACCCAGCCCGACGGGCAACACCGTATCCGGTGGAGACCAAGGCGCTGCCTTCTCCTAGTCCAACTCCTGCTCCGTTTCCTGTTCCGAAGACCAAGGCGAAGGGTCGACCTGTCCTGACCTCCATGGTAAATACTCTACCGTGGAAGTGCATCCCGAAGACCAAGACGAAGTGGAAGTTTACGCCGATTGCACACTGGGGTCGTCCTGACCCAGCCCATCCGGCAGCATTGAAATCGGTCGTAAACAAGACGCCGTCTGCTCCAAGTCCGTCTCCAGCTCTACCAAGTCCGTCTCCAGCTCTACCTAGTCCTGCTCCAGCTCTAACTCCCGTTCCTGAGGTCCCAACGAGGGATCGGAAGGAAGAGACTTTCCTGCCTTGGAAACTTATCCCAATAGAGATCCCGGCGAAGGACCAGCTTCCTATCTCTAAGGTAGAGACCTTTCTACCTTGGAGACTCATACCGATTGACCTTCCAATCCTAGTTCCTCGAATCCGACATCTTCCAATTCTACACGATCGGGGAAACTCTGTGGCCACTCAGACAGACCACATATTTAAAACTCCTTCTCGACCACGTCTTCCACGTTCCCGACTGAGTCCCGTTCCGTCCACACCCAGAGGCAAGCCAAGGACTCCCGGACGAAATCTGGTGATACCACGAAAGAGTCCTCCCAAGAAGAAGAGTTTCATTAAACAACTTTTCCAAGAAGAATGAGAATATTACACTATACAACCATAACTTACACTTACACACACGACCACGTACTCTTACACATTGAAGAAGTTTATTATTTGTACATAGAGCATGATAAAATATAGTGAGATTTTACCTATATGAAAAGATTCGTTATTGTGGGAATCGTCGCACCTATCCTGATATCCTAACCAAAACCTACTTTACCCACAAAAGAAATAGCAAGCACGACAAAATAGGCTTGTCAACATGTCACTTTCCACGCCAATCCACGCCTTGTAGTTCATTGGTTTGCAGACGTGAGGCGCTGCACGATTCTTGACATGTCGGTAACATGTCAGCAGCGTACGCACACAGAGATGCTCTGTCTCCGTGACGATGCGCGCTCGGCTAAGTTCGGCGCGCCGTGCGAGCGAGCGAGAGAGAGAATATCATTCCCTCCTTCTCGCTCTGACTCTGATGCGTCGAGGCTGCTAGATTGCTTTCTCGACATGGCCCGGCGATCTGAAAAAGAGGGTACACGTCGAAAAGCGCAGATGTTCACGATACTTTAATAGTCTGCAAGGGGAGAACCTCTGAGTATATAGATAAGATATTAGTTGATACTAAGCATTCGTTGCAAAGTTATAAACAAAAAAGGATTTCAGCGTTCCGTATATACCCGTGCGATAACGTTCAACCCCGAAATGGCGTGTGGCAGCGCGGTAGGACGTCTGCCTGCTAAGACACTGGGCCGGGTTCGTTCCCTGGTGCTTCCTTTTATTTATTTTTATTTTTTTTTTTTATTATAAAGTAATAATTATTTAATTATTTCAAGAACAAAGGAGCATGTAAAAAATAATTTAATTTACAGTCAAAATTTATTGATTTTTTTATGTAACATTCGAACACGACATAATACAGGAACGCACGCGTTTTGGGCACAAGACGATTCCGAAGAGGATGAGAAAGAAAATCGAAATGACCCGTCAATAATTTTTTCAATTAATTGTGAAAGTTGAAACAAAAATTTATTTGTGTTATCAGGTATAAGATAATAAGTATATTATTATTCTACTATTCTCCACTAATCACACAGTATGACTAAATATATTTGTGTAAGGGAAAATTAGTTACTAATTATTATCCTTCTCCTCACCTTCCTTATTAAACTTTTAACGTTATGTAAAAAATCATTAAATTCATATCATTCGATTACACACACACTTAAAATTTAATTATTTTTTACATGCTCTTTCGTTCTCGGAATAATTACATAATTATTATATATATTTAAAAAAAGTAAAAAAATAAAGAGAAGCACCGGGAAACGAACCCGGGCCAGCGTATTAGCAGTCAGACGCCCTGCCGCGCTGCTACAGGCTATTTCGAGAATGAGTATTACCGCACGGGTATATAACGCTGAAATCTCATTTTTCTTATGCATTCTTCCCTTTTGTCTCTGTCTGTCTGTCTGTCTCTCTCTCTCTCTCTCTCTCTCTCTCTCTCTCTCTCTCTCTCTCTCTCTCTCTCTCTCTCTCTCTCTCTCTGTTTCTGTAAATCGTGAAATTTTGTAAGAAATAAATAGGATACACATTATATGGTAAATATATTTCTTTATTGTGAATAATCAAAAATAAAAACAGGGCCTGTAGATCCAGGCCATATGCGCCCCATATCCCATCCTCGTCTCTGTCCTCTTCCTCTCTATCCTCCTCTTCCTCTCCATCCTCCTCTTCCTCTCCATCCTCCTCCTCCTCTCCATCCTCCTCCGCCTCTCCATTCTCTTCCTCTGCTCCTCATCCCGCGCCGTGCTCTTGACGAGTAATAGCTATACAGAAATCATAAAGCAATAAATTATTTTATAAAATAGGAAACATTTTATAACTGTAATTGCATTCACAAATATTATATACATTTTATTTCTTTCCTTCAATTGTTTCCCCCCTCTTTTTTTCCCTTTATTTTCTTTTTCTTCCTCTTCCACACTAATTCAATTATGTTTATAACGTTTATTATGAAAGAAATGTGTAGTAATAAAAAAATTATATGAACCGTTTTGTTATAAACTACATGTGCAATTTATGGTATTACACATCATAGATGCGCGCTACTTAGTTTTTTAGCTATTTTTATTTTTTACTTTTTATAAAGAAGTATATAAATCGATCACATGCATTGATCACATAAAATTACAATAATAACCTGACATTTATACTAACTGTCAAAGCATACACTATAGGGTCTATTCAGACACAGCCGTGCCGTACCCGTACCGTATCCGTACTGTACACGTTAGACAAGGATGTTCGTACACGGACAGAAGCATTAGAAAAGGATTCCTATTGTCTCCATCCTTGTCTAACGTGTACAGTACGGATACGGTACGGGTACGGCACGGCTGTGTCTGAATAGACCCTTATCTCTGCGCTGACAGCTACTTGCAACATGAAGTGAGCTAAGCGAGAGAATCAATCACGGAAAAGCGGTAACAATAAAATTTTTTACACGGCTTCTTTTTACAGGCAAAGAAAGAGAAAACTGGGTGTATGGGTGAAATCTAAAAATGAAGTAATAGTGTACTAACGTTTCCTTTCTTTTTACTTCATTTTCGTCCTTCTTCTTCTCTCTCCTTCTATCTTCCTCTTTCTTTCTCTCTACATCCTTCCTTCTATCGTCTTCTTCTCTTGATCGGTTCGCTCTCATGTCCCTTCTGTTTTTGCTCGACCTATTTTACACACAATATGCAGATTAAATAATATTGCACAACATGCGTGGCACGTTACTTTTTTAATTATTTAAAAGTTAAAAGATATATTTGATAGTAATAACAAATTCCTTTTATATAAAAAATAATATACTCACATCTCTCCTATGCGGCGGTAGACGATCGACTGATTGTTCTTTTGTTTACACTCGCTCGGCCCGGTGAGTCCGAGCCATGTATGTGTAGCTATGTATGAGTAGACGCACCGTCGCATTCACATTTACACGCACACCACTATTCCTCGCGCAATCTTTGTTTTCGGTGCCTTTCGTCGCATCTCGCGGATTGCGTGGAAAGACAACATAACAAGCGAGCAGATTAGGATTATGGTTTATATACTAGGTTATATAGCGCGTTATATATATCGTTACTGTATCGTAATTTTTTGTGCAAAAAGCTATTTTCATAATTATGGAGGCGCGTAAAACCGATGTCGAAAGTAATTTTATCTGTGATCGTGCGAAGAAAGAAATCAATGCAATGCCAAAATACGACAGTTATGGAAGACTGTATGGAAGGAGTACCAAAGGACTAAGATATCAAACAGCGGCTAAGCGGTTAAGCAGGCGAAAGTCGCGGATTAATAAAAGGTAATAACATATGTATTGCAGTAACAAAAACTATTGCCTACAAAGGATACTTTTGCTTGTAAGTAAATACAGAAGTGCTATATACTCGCGTCATAGCTGATATAAGGTTGTTTCTTTTGATTTACGCGGAGTATTCGTTCAGCATGATTTGTTTTACGTGATATTGACATCACGTAAATATAATGTACCAAGTAGTAAAAAAAAGTTAGAAAAAAGTCATGCATGTTGTAAAAATATTTTGGTTGCATAAAACTTACATTTTAACATTTATTAAAGACAGTAACTTTTAACGGCTCATTCCGTTTCATTTCTATTCATTTTCCTTAAAATATAAAAATTATTAATTACGCAATCACAAAATTAATAAAAAAATTACTGAGGATGAGCATGCATATCTGCTATAAAAGTAATCAATTCCTATGTTTATATAATATAAACGTTTAATAAAAGTATGTTATTGTTTATTAACTTTTGTCTCTTTATATGACATAATAAATTTATAAAATAAATATTGCCGCTCAATTCACGCGGCTCTGCATCTTAGTGACGTTTTTGATAGGACAGAAAAAAATGTGTGATATGATGGAGCGAGCGAGATAGTTATTTAAGACCGTCTTAAGTTCAATCTTAAGATGTCATGAACCAATCACAGAGCCGTATTAACGTCTTAAGACATTACTTAAGACGATCTTGAAGACTATGAATACCGGCCTAAGAATACAATATCAGTGTTCCTCACATTTTTCCTCTCGCTGCTCTCCTCCGCGATTTGTGGTAACACGTACGATATGCGCTAAAGCAAGCAAACTTTTAAAAAAGGCATGTCGATAGTGATCGCATTTATGAAACTTTATTGTCGCTTTTCCGCGATGCCGATTACTTCTCTTCGTACGCTTGCTTCGTGCAACTGTCATCGAATATTTTGGTAGTTGTGTATCGGGTTGAAAGTGTAATAGTAACAGTATAATGCTAAGGCTAAGTAGCGCGTATACGGAAGCGCGAGTCTGTGGTGCCTAGTAAAGTCTGAAACGTTATAATAATAATACTAAAATAATAATTTCTTAACTGCATATACGTTGCCTAAATTATTCACTTGAATAATTTTTAAAAATTTTGTACAAATTTACGTGCCCAAAAAATTAGTAAAAGCTGGGTTGCAACGGGCAACGTACAACGTTTTAGTCCGACGTCTCATTCGCTGCGCTACGCTTGCTATCGACCAATTTTCATGTATTCGGTAAAAAAGGCGTCAAAAAATTTATTTAACTTAAATGTTATCTGTTTATTAAATCAATTATTAAAAATTGAGAAAAATGTTATTTATATTTCTAGAACTTTGCTTTGATTCTCGTCCGTTTATTCCAAAATGAGATAGATAGCGTGGAGTATTCTTTATTTTTTGTAGTATTAATAAGGATAATATACTTGTGTATATCTAGACACATGTATCTGACGCATATTTATTTATAGGAGAGAAGAGAAATTACAATTACTACAGATTGCAAATAAAGAAGTTATAACGGAAGAAAGAAATATGCATAGCAAAATATTAATACAAACAAATGCAAATGCAGATATAGATGATAACACAATGCAGGTAGATAAAGATGAGCAAGCTCTTCATGATGTAATGATGCATAGCGAATTGGCTGCAATGAGTACTGAAATAAATGATGAAATAGATATACATGAAATAACTAACATGCAGGTAGATAAAGATGAGCAAGCTCTTCAAGATGTCATGATGTATACCGAATTGGCTGCAATGGGTATTGAAATAGATAATGAGGAAGAAAAAGTGACACGCACGTTAAGCGATAATGAATTAGAAAGAATATTAGAAGATGACAGTGAAACTGAAACAAATGACACATTTTTAATGGATAGCAATATAGATGCATTCCGTGTAAACGCTGGGAGTTTCCCAGGAAAATGTATCATCGATTTTGAATATGTTAATCAACAACTGCATGACAAATTTGACGAACACTCTCGCGGAATAGAATGCCCTTTTCGCGATTTGACATTTATTGGTGCCCGTCAATACGGATTAAGAAATAAATTTTTTTACAAATGCCGAATATGCAATTTTGAAAGCGCTGTTTGGAGTGAGCGATCCCCTGAGGAAAGTTTAGACGTAAATACAGGGGCTGTGGCTGCCGCCATATTAACTGGTGCAGGATACACACAGTTACGAGAAAGTTGCGCTGCTATGAATATTAAATGTATGGGAAGAACAAAATATGAAACGTGTCATGAAAATATTGCCGAAGCATTCGCAAAAGCTGCTGAAGAAAGCATGAATGCTGCTGCAAAGGAAGAACGTGAATTAGCATTACAACGCAATGCAGTTAAAAATGGAATACCGCATATAGCAGTAGTATGTGATGGAAGCTGGATGAAGAGATCATACAGAACAGGACGGTATGATTCTTTATCAGGTGTAGGCACAATATGTGGTGCGGAAACAGGCAAAGTATTGCACATAGCTGTAAGAAATAAATATTGTGCAGTTTGTGTAAAAGCAGAGAAGCTAGACAAAGAACCTGCAAGTCATAAATGTTATAAAAATTGGGGCAGAGATTGCAGTTCAACAAGCATGGAAGCAGACGCAATCGTAGAAGGATTTAAGACAAGCATAGAAAAGCGCGGATTAATCTATTCCACCTTTATAGCAGACGGAGATAGCAGCGTATATAAAAAAATTATACAGGCCAATCCATATCCCAATGTTTTCATTGAAAAAATTGAATGTCGGAATCACCTACTGCGCAATTTAGCAACAAAGATAAAAGAAATCGCAAAAACAAAAGGACGTTTTGGACAATTAAGAAATGTTATTGGCAATCGTGTACTTCGAATTCGAACAGCTGTGACGAAAGCTGTGCAGTACCGTAAGGAAGAGCAGAGCACAATGCAGCAAAAGATTGTGTCCTTAAAAATGGATTTAAATAATATTATAAGTCACGTTTTTGGCGAACATAATGAATGCGCACAGATAGGATACTTTTGCGATGGATCGCAGAAAGAAAACGAAGAGAATTATATTCCACAATTGAAAAAGTGTGGACTGTATGAAAAACTGCAGAATGCATTGAAATGTATTAGTTATAATGCCAAAAGTTTATTACAGGATAAAGACAGTAACAGAGTAGAAACATTTAACTCTGTTATATCCAAATGTACTGGTGGAAAAAGAATTAATTTCGGTCTAAGAGGATCGTACGAAACGCGTTGTAATGCTGCAGTAGTCGCCTTTAACGATAAAGACCCTATAAGTCGCCTAAGCTGTATTCTGGGAACAAAACCAGGAGAAATAGCTGAGCAGTTTGAAAGTGACAAAAAACGAAGCGCACAAGCTGCACGTCCTACGAAAAAACGATCGACACCACAAAATAGAAAACGTGCAATGGCAGACAAAGATTATGGTCTGCAAGCTGATAAACCTGATGCAACATCAGACGAAATAGAATTAAGAAGAGCGCAACATATGCATATGCTGCAAGAATGGCAAATGAAGCGAGCAGCAATAGAAGAAGAAACTAAGGAACAAGCAGCAAGCGGTATTTGGCGATATTATCGTACAAAAATGATCACCGCTTCTCACTTTGGACACATATGTAAGATGAGACCGACTACTTCTTGTGCATCAAGAGTTAAGGCGATAATATATCAACAAGAACTAAATGTGGAATCAGTGCAACATGGAACAAAATACGAAGACGTTGCACGCGAAAGTATTGAAAAAGCACTTAACATTAATATTAAACGTTGCGGATTATTTATAGATTCAGAACAACCATTTTTAGGCGCTTCGCCAGATGGATTAATAGATGATGATGGAATTGTGGAGATAAAGTATCCTTATGCAGCACGATTCTTAACACCAGAAGATGCCATTGCAGCAAATGTTTCGAATTTGCAGTCATTATATAAGAACGAAAAAGATAAGGAAATGAAACGCAGTCACATATATTATTATCAAGTACAAGGGCAATTGCATATTACACAACGACAATATTGCATCTTCGCACTGTGGACACCATTGGGATTAAAAATGGAAAAGATTATACGTGATGATGTCTTCTGGACAGAAAATATGGTGTTCAAACTGGTTCAATTTTATGAAAACTGCGTATTACCGGAATTACTTGACCCAAGACGAGAGAGAAACATGCCAATCCGTGATCCCGAATATATAACTGAAGCAAAGAGGCAAAAAATTTTAGAAAAAGAAAGGACGGACAAATAAATACATCAACATGAAAATAATGTAAGACAAGCATCGAAGTAATATTGAAATCATGGAAAATAAATTTGTAATGAAAACCGAATAAATTATTTTTGCACTCTGTGCAATGGCCAATGAGTAATGTGAAAATGCATTCTGCGATGAGCGCAGTGATTACTATGCAAATGCATTCTGCGCTGAGCGCAGTGATTACTGTGAAAATGCATTCTGTGCTCTGAGCGCAGTGATTACTGTAAAAATGCATTCTGCGCGTTGAGCGCAGTAATTATATAATATTGGTTATTGTGAAAATGCATTCTGCGCCGAGCGCAGTGATTAATGTTAAATGCATTCTGCGTTGAACGCAGTGTATAATAAAATGTATGCTCAGCTCAAGTACCTGCATTCTGCGCTTAGCGCAGTGAATCGTAGCATAATAAGAAGTACGCTGCTACTTGATGACTTGACATCGAAAGCTAACACATTAAGTTATTATGTTACAAAAGAGTAAGCAGTAGTGTATCGTACAATGTGCACATGTAAGGAATCGTGCAAATGGAGTGAATTTCTACTCATATGTGCACATGGGTGTATTTATATCTTACCGTTAGAGTTCGAAATAGCTATTCTCTAATGGATAGATATGATTGCAACCCGTCTGTATCACAGCAGGGTGTCTACTATCGATGCAGTAAGTAAATTGGTATATAGCAAATTGTCGCCAACTTGGCACCAAACTCGCTTTGAAATTGTCCACAATAGGTTTGTGTTTTGTTGACAAAGCTGACAGACATACTCTACTGGCCATTAATTATAATAAGTAATAAAATTGTTTGAGTTGCAATTTAGACGCAAATACTCATCACTTGCGATTATGTTTAAAATTTACAAAGACTTTGTTCCTGTTTACAAATAACAGTAAATGTGTATTAATACTGACAAACTGCAGACACTAAAAAATGTTTCACGCATTACAGTTAACAAGGTAAGGTCACGACGATGACCCGATCGATTTTAATAATACTGTTTAGGTGGATAGGCCTCAGTACGAACCATTGAGCAAAAAGAGAAAGCACGTACATTTCTCAAACGTTTTCAACATCGAAGTTAAAGAATCATGAGTAAGTTTCGTAGCATGTTTTGACGAAGATCGCGTAGCTCGGCAGCAGTGTACATGTCTCATATGCCCGACATCGCTGGTTTGAGTCTGCATGAGAACATTTTCTTATATCAAAATACAATTCTTACATAAAAAAATTGTATCGCATGGTTTATGCAATAAATATTCAAAATGTGTAAACCCTGTGATATACTTATTTTACATAAAAATAGTAATTTGATCTAAAAAAAATGTTGATACATCGAAACTCGAACTAGCGAACTCGGGCATGAGTCAGGTGCGCTGTCGCCGAGCCACGCGATCTTCGATCAAACGTATTACAAGAATTACTTCTAAGTGCTTGGGAATCTTTAACTTCGATTTTTTTGGAAAATGTTTGACAAGTGTGCTTTCTTTTTTCGGTCAATGACGGTTTGTATCGAGGGCTATCTATATAAACAGTACTATTAAAATCGATCAGATCACCATCCTGAACTCCCTTGTGTCAGCGATAAAATAAAACATTTTAGTACGTAATTTAGTGAAACATACCTTAGTGTCCACAACTTTTCCGTATTGCCATTGTTATTTGCAAGTAGAAACAAAGGTCCTTGCGAATTTTATATATAATCACAGGTGATGATTATACATATACTATTATGTACTATTATATACAGATTTGCCGGAGAAATGAGCATAGGAAAATTTTTAATTTGACAATTTTTAATGTTATTCATAATAATAAAAGATCATTTACATAACAACACTTAATATTACGCTTCATGTTTTTGATAATATGCTCTCATTAGTTTCGTCGATAATCTATTTTATCAGATTCTGTGTTTACTCATCATGCGATACTCTGTTAGAGCGAAAAGGAGGGAAGGATATTCTCTCGCTCGCACGACGCGTCGAACTTATTGTTAGCCGAGCGCGCGTCGTCACACGGAGACAGAGCATGCCTGTGTGCATAAGTGGAGGGGGATGTGCTCAGCTCGGAATCGCACCATCTTATCATGCGATACTCTGTAAGAGTCGTGCGACAAAGTTCTTATTCCTACCGCGGCTACCGCGACAACCGTGTCGCCACCGTCAACGCGGAGTTCTCGGCTGACCATCCAGGAGCCTTAATGTAAAACTTATTTTACTGACTTTAAATACATATCTTTTATTAATTTAAAATTATCGTGAATAAATAATATTTTATTACATTTTGATGGTTTTAATGAAGAACATTTTGCTGTGATAAGCAAACCTGCAGAAGAAAACGCGCGTTCAGATGCTGAACTTGTAATCGGTATGGCATAAAAATGCAGCATACCAATTTGTACAAATTCGGGAGTGACAACTTCATTTTATTCCACCATTGTAGAGGATCTTCGATAATAGATTCTGACATATGTAAATACTTTTTAACTTCGACAAGAATAGGATCTTCAGGAGGAATAATGCTTGTATGTTTCGCAGCCAACTCTAATCGTAATTTTTTAACTCCAAGAAGCTTACACGACTTATTAGGATAAACTGCTTCTTTATTAGATGCCTATTACGAAAAAGTAAAACTAAACATGAGAATCTAACTTATATATATCATAAAAATAATAATCTTATATTTGGTGATTAATATAGAAGCTGTTGCAAATATAAACTATGTAAGACTTATATATACTAGGCTTAATTACAATATTAAGCCTAGATTTTGTAAATCTAGATACTGTAAATTATCTAGACTTTAGGTATTGCTTAGATATAGGGGAGACCGGGGCTATCTGTCTACGGGGGCTATGTGTCCACAGTACTGCTTTCTCAAGTTTTAAAAAATGCCCTATGTAAGATATTTAAATGTTGTTTGTTTTCTTGCGATGCCTCTCGTAGACGCTATATACATTAAAAGAAAAGCGAAAACAATTATTCACATTTTTCGACGGTTAAAAAATTTGCTGTGCAACAGTAGTTTAACTCAAATTAAAGTAAGCAATTCATAATATTATCAATTAATATGTAGTTCAGGTGTGAGAAGCGTCAAATCTTAATTCCGCATTATCTAAAATTGGCAACATGTTAAAGACTGAAAAACGTGGTCGGGGCTATCTGTCTTATTTTTGATGGGACAATGTGTCCACACTTCAATGACGAATAGGGAATTTGCATGATTTTTTTTTAAAATTGCATTAAATAATTTGTATGTTCTTTTAATTGTCATTTTTTTTCGTAATTTTTTAACGCAAATTAAGCGAGAAAATAAATAATAAAATATTGCATTATATGAAATGCCGAAAACGGTCCGGAAACGACCGAGTCTTCCCGAACGCCGTATGACGTCACACCGCAGTAAAGTAAGACTTTTAACCATTGAAACAATCATTTATCTTGAAAAATGAGTAAAGCAAAGACATATAAAACGTGTTTTGTACCTTTATGTAAAAGTACTGTTATTAAAACACCAGGTAAACTGTTTTTTTATGTACCTCAAGATAAAAACGTGAGAAAAAGGTGGTTTGAAAGTGCCCATCGTACTGATGAACCAGAGAAATGGAGTTATTTTTGTTGTCAAGATCATTTCGATGTAAGTATTATGAAAACATGTTTTTTTATGCTTTAATTGTAACATTTATAAAAATGTCAAACAACGTGCATATGTCTTGTAAAAATATCTGACATGACCTACTTCAACATAAATTAAACATTAAATGTGCAGGTATTGATACTTTTTATTTATAAAATACATCTAAAATTATTTGAAAATTATATAAAAACATTTTGTTTATATGAAGAAGCCATTTAAACATTCATATATATTGTTCGGCGCTCACATGTATATAGTGTAATATAGTAGTCGTCGCACATGTATATTATTGATATGGTTATTGATTCGCGTATATTCATTGTAAGTTAGTCATTAAGCTCATAATCGTTGGAGCTTAATGTTAGTCATTAAGCTCATAATCGTTAGAGTTACCGTCGGTAACAGCGAAGTCGTGATTTGGGACTCGCGCGAAACGTTGGCGGACCGCGACAGGTGTCAATATTCGCGCGACTCACCCGACTCGTGCTGCCCGCCCACGGGTGGCAGGTCCAATTATTGGGACAATAGTACTTGCTCGCGCCGTACTTCCAGGAGCGCGAGCCGAGAGAGTGCCGGAGCACTCGCACTCCCGTAAGAAACGCCGACGAGACAACTCCAAATACCAGATACCATCGAGTACTCGTGGAAGTCGCTAGAACGTCGTGTGCCTGTTTGCCCGTTTTTGCACGTTGCTTGCTGCTTTCTTGCTTGCCTGCCTGCTACTTGTCTGCCTGCACTCCTCCCGCTTGCTCGTGCTATCAAGGAGGATCACCCGAGAGGACAGACGAGATCGGCCGAGAGAACATCCCAGGAGGGCGCCGGGCCGCGATACGGTGAGTCGCTTATCATTTTGCTTTATTCGCTTTCATTAACTCGCGAGGGGATTACCCCTCTGGTCCTTCGAACCACCCGTGTACAGGCCAATCGCAAATCCGGGGCGCGATAAATACCCCCCCGAGCATGTATACATATATATATATATATATATATATATGTGTGTGTGTGTGTGTGTGTGTGTGTGTGTGTGTGTGTGTGTGTGTGTGTGTGTTATGTGTATATAATTTAGGATGTTACCTGAAACTTGCAATTACATTCTGTCTCGTATTGAGCACAGACTATACAGAATAACAAATGGAACCCCTATGATTTCTCCGCAAACGCAATTCTTGTTGGCCTTATGGAGAATGGCTACCCCAGATTCCTTTCGGTAAGTTATTATAATTTTTTTGAATGTCCGGTTGTTATTGACATCTGTGTGTTTGATAATAAAAATATAAACTGTTGCTTTTATTATCGTGCTGTATACAGAATTTTTTTACGTATATATGCAGGGTAAAGCACTTAAAATTACTACCTTAAATATCTTCGCTATTTTTAGTGATACGAAAAAATTATTCTTACAAAAGTTATACGACATCAAGAAGATATGCTATGCTATGCAATAATTTTTCTTTGAAAAAGTAAAGTTTAACGAAATTTAGTATTTTATATAAAAACGTGTCAAAATATTTTGTAAACTATTTTTGATTATTAAAATATATAATTTTCGACTGTTTTTGCCTTACCTTGTACATATCAATGTCAGTGTAACTATGATCAATTCTTTAATTCAGTTTTTATGTTTTTATTTCTTTATGTTTAGTTCAATATGCGAACGCTTCAACGTTGGTAGAAGCACCGCACTATGTATTACAAAACGTGTTGTAAAGGCACTCATTGAGCCAGCGCCTGTTATTATTAAGTGGCCTACAAGTGAAAGGGTAGACGAAGTGTGGGCAGGATTTGAAAACACCAGTGGTTTTCCGAAAGTTATTGGTGCTATAGATGGCGCCCACATAAACATACCAGCTCCAAAAAAGTACCCTGAATCTTATGTCAATCGGAAAGGTCACCATTCCATTCAACTTCAAGTATGTTTAATGTTTTATTTTAAATTTTTCCATTATATTTTTATTTACATTTTGTAATTATTTATTTGTAATGTTTTTCTTTTTGTTTAGGCTATCTGTGATCATAAGTGCCAGTTTATACATTGTTTTGTTGGAAATGTTGGATCCGTACATGATCAGCGAGTGTTCCGTCAATCTGAAGTGCAACATTACTTGGGTAATATTACAAAATTTCCACAAGACAGCCACTTAGTCGGTGATCTGGCTTACAAATTGCATGAAAATTTAATGACACCATACCGAGACAATGGTCATTTGACAGAACGACAACGAAATTATAATTTCTGTCAGTCTTCAGCGAGAATTGCCATTGAAAGAGCATTTGGAATGTTGAAAGGAAGGTTCCGAAGTCTGTTGACTATACTTGCAATGGTGCGAGTCGATCAAATTTCTGCACACGTTCTTGCTTGTTGCATATTGCACAATATTTGTATAGAAATAGATGACGCTCTTGATTTTGAAATAAATGTTGAGGCGATTAATGTAGCGGAAAATGCTATAAATGTTCTTGATGCACGTGCTGGTGCTGCCAAAAGAGATTTGCTGTGCGAAACATTAAGAATTAGACAAGTGTAGCCGACCGTTAAGTGATTTATATACATTTTTGCAATTGCGATAGCATTGATACATTGTTCACTATTCTTTTTTGATACGCTTTTTAAGGTAAATCACACAATTCTCGCATGACGCTTTCGTTTTTGCTTCACGCTCGAAAGTTCGATACGAAATGCTCGTTGGGATGAAATAACCTTTATAATATATACGGGCGAAAGTTTCCTGAATTCGTGAAATTATTAGTTGTCATTGACATCCGCGTTTTCTGTCATAAAATTCTTGTAAACTTTCAAACAATTTTGTATCGAGAATTTACGAGTTTACAGTGAAGATAACTTTTGATATCTTTTTCAGTCCTGCTCGCATTTTCCGTACATCTACTTCTTGGAGAACACTGGCCCGGAGATACAGATATTCAGAGTGAAATGGTTTTGCATTTCAACTTTTAACTTTTTTTCATGTTAACTTTGTCAACTGTACGTAAAAATGTACGTAAAAGTGAAAATGTATGATGCAGAAACGCAAGAGTATTTTACTCTTCAACTTAATCCCATAGATGCACAAAAAGCCCAAAGTGGTAAGTTAAAAGGTTAATAAATATTAAATATTAAATACTTAATATTTTAAATATTCTACATGATTATTATTTTTTACAGATGAATCATTGGGAACTTCGCTAATTCTCTTACCTTGCCTATGTTGTACCACTTTGAACTTCGTCATCAATCGTTAGCCTCGGAATTACATTGTACCTCATCGAATATATTTCGTACTTTTTATCGCTGAAATTATGGCAGATTAATATCTCTCGTCCGGGGATCACACATTACACCGAGCATACGCCAATTAGTTGTATAACACCACCCGGACGACTCCCTCGATTCGCCTGGTAATCCCATGACACAATTAGCAATAAAACAACAGGATTTATTTCGGCGCCACAAAAATAGATTTGCCGGTATGAAAATCTCCGTTCCTTTTTTTTCTTTTAATCTTGCGGCTTGCAATAACTAATTGCATCTTCATTAATATTTATAAAGGTGAAATTCAAATATATCGATATTTTATCGTGCGTATAGAGATTATGTAAAAATCTGGATATAGATTTATATTATAACTAGCTGGTTACCCGGGCTTCGCCCCGGAGGACATATGTAATAAGACACGCAAATAGTCTCTCTCTCTCTCTCTCTCTCTCTCTGTCTCTCGTCTCTCTCGTCTCTCTCGTCTCTCTCGTCTCTCTCGTCTCTCTCGTCTCTCTCGTCTCTCTCGTCTCTCTCTCTCTCTCTCTCTCTCTCTCTCTCTCTCTCTCCCTCTCTCCTCCCTCCTTCCCTCCCTCCTCCTCCCTCCCTCCCTCCCTCCCTCCCTCCCTCCCTCCCTCCCTCCCTCCCTCCCTTCCTCCCTCCCTCCCTCCCTCCCTCAAGGGTTTGGGCTGGGCGTTGATGAGTCAGTCAGTCAGTCAGTCAGTCAGTCAGGACAGTCGTGAAAACACATTTTACCCCTTTTCACCCCCTTAGGGGTGGAATTTCTAAAAAGCCTTTCTTAGTGGGTACTTACGTCATGAGAGGAATACACCCTCCAAATTTCAAGTCTCTAGATTCAAGGGTTTGGGCTGGGCGTTGATGAGTCAGTAGTCAGTCAGGACATCTTCTACATATATTTCACCCCCTTAAGGGTGGAATTTCTAAAAAGCCTTTCTTAGTGGATACTTACGTCATGAGAGGAATACACCCTCCAAATTTCAAGTCTCTAGGTTCAGGGGTTTGGGCTGAGCGTTGATGAGTCAGTCAGTCAGTCAGTCAGGACAGTCGTGAAAACACATTTTACCCCTTTTCACCCCCTTAGGGGTGGAATTTCTAAAAATCCTTTCTTAGTGGATGCTTACGTCATGAGAGGAATACACCCTCCAAATTTCAAGTCTCTAGGTTCAGGGGTTTGGGCTGGGCGTTGATGAGTCAGTCAGTCAGTCAGTCAGGACAGTCGTGAAAACACATTTTACCCCTTTTCACCCCCTTAGGGGTGGAATTTCTAAAAATCCTTTCTTAGTGGATGCTTACGTCATGAGAGGAATACACCCTCCAAATTTCAAGTCTCTAGGTTCAGGGGTTTGGCCTGGGCGTTGATGAGTCAGTCAGTCAGTCAGTCAGTCAGTCAGTCAGGACATCTTCCTTTATAGATATAGATAAATTCAGTGATGAATTTGTACAATAGCGGGAGCGTGTATCTTTTTAGAAAAATATTATAATTTCGATTGTGCTATTTTAAGATTTTCTTTTGGCGTCAAATTTCGTCTGAGATTAAAAGGCACTCGGTGCTTTCGAGGCACGAGAATGCCGCGTCGAGTGCGCGAGCGATGGCATACGGCAGGATTAATCCGTGCTAATTTTATCATTCCAGTCAGCCCTCAGCGACTGCAGATAGAGTACGCCGATCGTCTAATTCTCCCCGGCAGCAACGTGACCACCCGAGCAGGTGAGATCGCTACGCAGGAAGGAGATAAACATATGGTACGGGATCGCTGAATCTCGCTTGCCATTTTCATTTAATTATTAAAGGGGAGTGTCTGAGAATGTAAAATTTCAATTTTGCTAAAACTAGTATCACGTACGTCGCAGCTGTAATGGAAATTGCGGAATTGTAATTTTCAATTCACAAATTAGTTTGTTACTGAAACACTTATTTCGTTGAAGATCCTGTATGTTTTGGATGGAAGATCAAATGCGTATTGATGATGTATTGCGCTACATTGACGTGAAAGAGCGATAGATACAATTACTTCTCCGATTAATTGTTTTGTTTTCATAGCGACACTAATTAGCGTCAATTTTAATGCGAGTATCAAGTTTCTTTTTTAATTTTTTTTCTCATTTTATATTCTATTTCCAATAATTTTAAGTTATATATATGTAACAGCAGTTTCTCAAGAAATGTATCACGCATATAGTAAACGTGTTAAATTATATTACTTTTAAATTGTTAAATTAAATTACTGTTTAATCTGGATGTACAAGGAGATCAGTAAATTCCAAAATAAATCTTATAGTATGATTTTATTTTTATGTGTTTACAGAAACCCAGTAGGGAAAAGTTATTACCTAATTCATTAAAATATCCATATATTCAACTTCGATATTCTCTAAACATTTTTAATAAAGTACTCGTTTTTCTCTTTGAAGAATAAGAAATAATATAGTCAAAGACTGATATTACATTAGTCGTACGACGAATTTTTTGAACGTGTTAATTGGCTACAAAATAAAAAACTTCTTGAGTCTCTAGAAATTTTCTATTCTACAGCCAATCAACACATTTGAAAAATTCGTCATACGACAAATGTGATATCAGTCGAAGACAGTTTCTAGCTCACAAATAGTTTAATTGTAAAAAAAATTTTAAATAACGCATATAATTAAGTTACTTATTAAAGTATAGTGTACAATACTTCTTCATTGTTTTTAGATTATAATAATAAAATTAAATGCTCGAATTACGACTTCCAAAATTCTCTGCCAGCGCTGAAAATCTATAATATATGTTACATGCATTATAGATTTTCAGCACTGGCAGTGAATTTTGGAACATAGTCTACATCTCGTCGCTTTCTAGATAAATAACTAAAAGAAAATAAAATAATTAATTGCTTATAAAAATATACGATTTTTCTCTGTATTGCGTACAGATTCGTTTCGCGAGTATTGTACAACTTTATATAAGTAATGTTCTACAGTTATATATTCTACAGTTTGTCGATAAGTTTGTCCAGTTTCTCCAGCAGCTTATGTTTGACTTCCATCTTCTCCTTATGTCTTTTCTCTTTCTGTTCGTCATCAATTTTTCGGGAAACTTGTACATCATTAGCCTTACGTTTACCTGTAAATGTACAAAAATATATATCTTTAGTCTTTTGTACTGAAAAGTGTATTGTGACTAAGGCCGGCATCACATCTTAGCAGAAAAACAGAAAGCAGAAAAAGGCAGAGGCCCAATCAGAACTCTCACTTATAGTAAGCAGTATGTAATAATATATACCTTCACATTGTTTTAATTGAAAACAATGTTCCACAAATATTACATGCCGTGTGGGCCAATACATATTGCCTATTATGAGCGAGAGTTCTGATTTGCTTCTGCTTTTCTGCTAAGGTGTGAAGCCGGCCTAAGGCTGATATTACATTTGTCGTATGACAAATTTTTTGAATGTGTTAATTGGCAGCAAAAAAAAGTTCTTGAGTCTCTAGAAATTTTCTTTTCTATAGCCAGTCAATACGCTTGAAAAATTCGTCGTACGACAAATGTGATATCAGCCTAATGCTACAATTTAAATTTAAGTATCACCAAACGTCTGGATTCAAATTACGATTTGCACAAATGCATATTGACTTACAAGGCACACTAATATTCACGTTGGAAGATTTTCCAAGGATATTTAAGTTGTGGGAGGAGCTAGGATTTTCTGTTTTAATCGTTTCTGCACCAGTGGAAGATAATGTACTCAAAGGTTCCATGTACGGTTTGTCTCCCAGAAGACTCTCCATCAGCTAAACAATTTATACAATTTCAAATAAAGTTATGTCTAAATAGGAAAGGTGGTTTTACTATTGTTTTATACACATGTGTACACTGCATTTCACGGATTGAGAGAGAAACTTTTTCAGTGTAGACTAATAAAACCAATCCGCTTAATCTCTGAACCAAGCATTAGTTTATCATTACACTAGTCTACACCGAAAAATATATCAATCCCTGAAACGTGATATATGTACATACATTATACACTTACGTCCAAATATTTCCATTCTCGCCTACCGTTTCCAGACTTTTTATTAAAATCCTTCACAGATTTATATGTGCGTTTCATAGTGTTTACCCGTGTACAACATTTTCTGCCGGAAACCATGTAGCCTTTTTTATTTAAAATTTGAGCAATTTGTTCCCATATTTTTTATGGCTTATTTTCCCAAGATACATATCTTGTTCTCGTTGACGATATTCTTCTAAAAGAAGCAAAATAGCTTCATGAGACCATCTAAAATCTGTTTAACAAAGAAAAACATTTAATATACTGTGCTATATTTGTGAAATGTTAATAAACGTAATATAATAAAATGTTAATAAATGTAATAATTGTAACCGTATTGTAAGCATATAATTTACTTACTCTCTGAAACCTCTTCATTTGAAACTGCGTCTAAAACTGCAATTGAATCATCTGGTACTGAATCTTGAAATACATCGTTTGGAACGCTATCGTCTGGAACTGTATCATCTGGAACTGTATCATCTGGAACTGTATCGTCTATGTCGGATACTATTACAATATCTGCAACAAATGAAACGTGTATAAAAATTAAAGGCGGAAGTCGCCGTGTCATTATTTCAACACTTAGCTGTCAGCGTTCTTCCGAATATTGCCAAACCCACCCGAGCTGGCATCCCGGGTGTTGCAAGTGGCATCCGGGTCACTCACCCGGAAGCAAAAGCGCTGACAGCTAAGTCAGCAGTGCGGAAGCAAGTACGCGAGTGATAAAAGCCCGCCCTTCCGAGAAGCGGCGGGCAGTCCATAACCGAAGGCTAAGTCGCGCACGACCGAACGAGACATATAATTAACGCCCGCAAGTCAGGGCAGTGAAGTGTAACGACAACTGTATTCATATCAATAAACGTCTTTATTTATCAATAACTATCCGAGAATCGAGCAAGTGTTCTTCCTCCTTCTCCCGGCGGATCCAAGAACCCTGTGCCGACCCTGATCCTCAAGGCACGGCACAACAATTGGTGGCAGCGGTGGGATCTGCCAACCGGAAGAGAGGACATCCTGTCTGATCACGCCTGCAATACGGGAACGGATCATTAGACGGCGGTAAATATCCCGGAGAGGAAAAGCCAGCCAGATCCCGAGTGAGTGAAACAACGGTAGCGGCCCCGCGTGTTATCAACGACACCGGAGAGGCCCCGACCTACCGCACCGACTCGCCAGCCCGAGGCAGCGAAGCAGCGACTCAGGGACGCACCAAGCCGGCGAACAGCGCAGCAGAGACGCGGCAAAGCAGAGGCGACCCGAAGCAGCGAGGCGGCCCTGCCGGACATCGACGTTGCAGAAAGCAGACACCATGCGCTACGCGACGGTACTGTAAGTCCGAATCTCTTTGTAAGCCGATTACGGCACGCGCCGCGAACCGAACTGTAAATTGCGAGCGTCTCAATCGCGAACGCGAGTCCCGAACGGAAGCGCCGAAAAAGCCTTCGCGATTTCAGGAGTCACCTATGTCAGAACGATAAATGTCGGACGACCAGTCCCGACAAACCCCTGTCAGCAACGCGTCATTCGTGCTTAGCGAGCGCGCGCAGCAAGCAATTGAACACAGCCGTCAGAGCCCCCGCCGGGCCACACGACACACGGACCGCAACGCGTTAAATAGTGTACGCAGGAACTTAGACGCGCAATCAGCTGACGACAATACGCCAGTGCTCGACCTACATCCGAACGTCGTGTTAGAGCGCGAATTCGCATTTTTGGACGCGAGTCTCTGCACCGCGAACGACAACCCGCGAACTAGCCTAGATAACGACAGCGGCGACGAGAATACACGCGAAACCACGACCGTGACGCACGCCAACTGCCCCCGACCGACGGCGACGCACGATCAGACACCTCGGCCGATTCTCAAGGCGAGAACGAAGGGAGAGGAGATTTCTCCCTAACGTCGTACGATAGCGACATATTCGACCCCGCGGAAGAAGACCATACACCGCGAGCAAATAAAATGAGCCAGCAACGAGCTGCAACGGGCATTTCCCCGCGCGTGGATATAACGCCCGCTCAGATAAGCGAGGAGATAAATCGGCTGGGACAGGAAGCCCAGCACCCGCACGAAACGGGCCAACGCCGAAACCCCGAGCCGGCACAAGCGGGCTCAGACGCCCGGGACGCCGTGCTCAACGATGTCCTAAACCTAATGCGCGACATGCAGGCGCGCATGGACCGCGCGGAGACTGCAGAATTCGACCGCTCCGTCGAGATGCTCCGCGCGATCCGCGAATTACAGGGCCGAATGAGTCGGATAGAATCCGGTACTTATGATCGCCCCGCCGAAGTAGGGCGCCGCATACGCAGCCAGGGCCCACTAGACGTGACGTACGGGCGGACAAATAACGACGTCCGTAACCAGCCAGGGCACAACATCGGGTTCCTCAGCTTGAAAGAGGCCCGAAATATGATTCCCGAGATAAACGGAGAATCGAGAGAGCGCGTCCGCGAATTTATCAGCGCGAGTAATTACGCGATGAAAAACATACAGCCCGCGGACGAAACCATGCTTCTAGAGGCAATACTCTGTACGAAATTTAAAGGCAAAGCCATGACCGACTTTGACACGCGCGATATTCGTGATTTCGAACAGCTGAAACGAGAGCTCGAAACAGAATATCTAGGAAAGCGCGGTATGACCCACCTGCAGCTGGAGTTCAATTCCCTGAAACAGAAACCGGGAGAACAAGCGCAGGAATTCGGGCGTCGAGTCGAGAAGCTCGCGAGAGAACTGTACGAGGCCATGGAAGAAGGCCAAGGACACTCGCAAGAGCAGCAAAAGGCGATACTGGAAAGTATAAAAATGCAAGCGTTGCATAACTTCCAGATCGGGCTGCATGACGATATTAAGATGCTGGTCCGAGCACAGCGATATCAAAGCCTACAAGAGGCAATAACCGGCGCCAGCGCCGAAGAAAAAGTTAGAGGCCCCTCCCCGCGGAGCGGGCAAGCGGCGAACAGGAATAAGTTTAACGCAGGAAACGCGACCGTGCAATGCCACAAATGTGGAAAAACCGGCCATTACGGGCGAGATTGCCGTACAAGCCGGCAGGCAAATAAATTCTCGCTGCCGAGAGCGGACAAGCCCGGTGGCATAAACACAATCGAGTGCACCTATTGTAAGAAAACAGGGCACCAGAGAGACGAGTGCTGGTCGTTAAACGGACGACCAAAGCCTGAGCGACCGCGCCGATCAAGGCCGGAAACTGCTGAGAAAGCACCCGTAAGCACCGTAAGAAGGACCAAATCGAACACATCTAGCGAGGACGCAGTCTCAAGCAGTAGTAGCGAAGAGGAGGAGAAGCCGAGAAAAAATAAGGCACGCGCCGCTGAGACGTATCGGGTGTCTCAGATAACGGAGAAGCACAAGCCGGGCCCGCTGGACATTATAACACTGCCTGTACAGGAGGCGGAAGGAGGAGAACTGAATCTCTTATTAGATTCCGGAGCAACCCTAACATTAATTAAGGTCGGCAACCTAAAAGGGGAAACAATGGTGCGAGAGGAAAAACTAGCACTAATCGGCGTAACGGGACATCAGATACACACGCTAGGAAAAATAAAAGCGACAATAGATCTCGGAAAAAGGAAAATACGCCACACAATGTATGTAGTAAAGGACGATTTTCCCATCGAATACGAAGGGATATTGGGAAACGATTTCCTAACGAAACATGGAGCTGACATTTCTAATACATCAAAGCAACTGAAAATAGGAAAAGCCATCTTCAAACTTCGGCCGTACCGAAAGGTAACACTACCTCCCCGCAGTGAGACCATTGTGGAAGCCGTGACAAATCATAACCGAGTAGGCATAGTGAAAAGCGGCGAACCTGCCCCGGGAGTCTTTATCGGGCATTGCCTCGTAAAGCCAATCGAATTCACTTGTCCGGTCAGCATACTAAACGTGACGGACAAACCGGTGGAGATCCCCATTCCACACGTAACGATAGAAGACCTGCCGGCGGACGACGCCGCGAGCATACTCACGTTACAAGCAAATGAAGAACAGACTGTCACAGAGCGACAAAAGAAACTGCGCGAGCAAATACAAACCGAACATCTAAACGCCGAAGAGCGAAAAGAAGTAGAGAAAATCTGCGATGATAATATTGCGACGTGTTTTATCTAGATGGAGATAAACTGAGCACAACCACGGCCATTGAACATGAAATAATACGCGGCCCGATAGGCGCACCGGTAAACGTGAAACCATATCGCTACCAGAGAAACATAAAGCCGAAGTGAGAAAAAGATACGAAAAATGCTAGACGACGGAATAATCCGCCCTAGCACAAGCCAATGGAACGCGCCGATAATAGTTGTCGCCAAGAAACCGGACGACGACCCCGAGAAGTACTCGGAGGAAGAAAAGCGGCAACTGCTGTACGAGTATCACGACTCACCTACGGGGGGGCATCAGGGAGTCACGCGAACACTAAACCGTATCCGATTACAGCACGACTGGCGCGGAATTACGGCGGATGTAGAAGACTATATAAGCAAATGCGAATATTGCCAAAAAAATAAATTAAGCAGAAAAACGAGAATGCCATTGATCATTACAGACACGCCCGAGCGACCATTCGAAAAATGCGCGCTCGATATAGTAGGCCCGTTAACGGTTACGAATAATGGAAATAAATATCTCCTCACGTTTCAAGATAATCTCACGAAATTTAGCAAGGCAGTACCGGTAGAAAATCAGGAGGCGAATACAGTGGCAAAAGCTTTCGTAACGAAAGTAGTATTAGAACACGGAATTCCGGAGAAAATCCTCACGGACCAAGGTACAAACTTTACGAGTGAGATATTCAAGAACATGTGCAAGTTGCTGAAAATCGAAAAAATACAGACAACAGCATACCATCCAGAAAGTAACGGAGCACTGGAAAGGTCGCATCGCACTCTAGCCGAATATTTGAGGCATTACATAAATGAGGACCAGACCGACTGGGATGAGTGGATCCCCTACGCAATGTTTACTTACAATACGACGCCTCATACGACGACAGGACTGACACCGTTCGAACTCGTCTACGGGCACCGAGCGAACCTACCGACAGCCCTCACGAGGCCCCCGAAATTAACGTACGCGTACGAAGACTACGCGAAAGAACTACGAGAGCGAATCCGCGCCACGAACCAAGTCGCGAGAGAGCATACCAGAGAAGAAAAAGAAAAAGCAAAACGACAATTTGATAAAAAATGCAATAAAGAAACATTTAAGGTAGGAGACAAGGTATTGCTATACGACGAAACTGTACGACGCGGAAGATCGAAAAAGCTAGAATCACAATGGATAGGGCCATATGTGATCATAGAAAAGCACAGCGAGGTGAATTTCACAATCAAAATAAAGCGCAAAACGATACGCGTGCATGCAAACAGATTAAAAGCATTTATCGAGGAGTAAAGCCCACGCGATACAGAACATTAATAATAAGTAGTAGAAATAAGCAAGAGATAACAAACATAATGATGACTTACTGGAAGACTACTCCCGACAAGGACGAATCAGGACCACGTCCCTTCGCCCTGTTGCGGTGTGCAACGTCACTCGCAACGGAAAGATAGGCACCATGGGGTCAGGACGGGCCACTTCCGCGTACGGGGGGGGGAAGAGATTGGGTTGACTCGCGTTCCGCGGGTACAGCAGCCGGCGCAAGATCCACCCAATACACACGGTGACAAGCGTCGCACATCGACGGTGCGAAATGTTGAGCACAACGGAAGCACCGCATAATCAATTAAAATAAGAAACAAGCCACGAAGAGAAACAAAATCACTTGGCCAAAGCTAGCAAGCAACTGACGCGAGATCGCGCAGAAAAGAAAAAAAAAAAAGAAAAAAAAAGGAGAGCAACCCGAGACTGACGAACATAGTCAGCAAAACACACATTCCATACGAAAATAATAGGATAAGAAAACTTACCTTAATTTCGCCGGGGAGCACGACGCATCTGACCGGTCAAAAAATACATGCGCAACTCGGCGAGCAGCAAAAACAACGTCATTTGATCGGGTACTCGATCGGGTTCATAAGACAAAAACTCCCGAAAACCAACACGATGAAGGAAGGGATTGTGAACAAGGTTCCAAGCCTCAGACAAGTCGGGCACTACAAGTACAGGAGGGGTGGTCCCCTCCCCCTCATCAACAGCCCGGAGGTCCTCTGGGGTCACGACACCCCTAACGGGTACAAATCGTTCGAGAGGAGTCATGACTAAAACAAAAATCGCAAGACGAGACACGACAAAGAGACAGTCTCAGACTAAAAGCAACGCGCTAAATTATATAGAAAACCAACAGCCGTGATCAGCGAAAAATGTAATAAAAATAAAACAAGGTCAAAGACAGTATTCCTATTACAGGATACCAACCATCATGTTACACCTGGCAAGAGAAATGTCACCCGAACCGGTGCCGCCGTACGAGGTGACATCATTCAGCGACGAGCCAGGAATTTATTTCGAAAAAATCGGGACTATGCAACTACAGGAAAATGCATGGAAACTAGCCATCAGAATCGATGTAGCGGCGTTTGGAATAAGGCACCGCCAGCTCCAAAATTACCTCGGACAAATTAAAAATTTATGCGATAACGTAAAGGACAACGACCGAGACATATGTAATAACATGCTCCGCATAACCGAGGATGACAATACGAAACTGACACAACTGATAATACGACTGCAAACTATCTACAGAGTACCGACGAACCGACGCGGACTGATAGACGCAGTAGGAACAATAAGTAAAACGTTATTTGGAACGATGGACGCCGACGACGCGAAGCACATACAGGAACAGATAGAGTTAATGCGAAACCAACAAAAGGTCATGCGGCATGCGGCGAAAAGTCAGATCAAAATTATAAACGCAACGTTAGGACACATGGAAGCATTAGAACACGCTATCGACAAAAACGAAAATCTGCTAGCGAATGTAACAAAACGAGTACAGGAACGAGTAGCGAAGTTAGCGCATCGCGAGGAAATAGACGAACACCTGTTAGCGATAACTGCGATAATCAATAAATTAACAAACGATGTAGAAGACGTTTTAGCGTATCTCACGTACTCTAAGAGCGGAATAGTGCTCGTGCGACTACTACCCCTCGAAAACATTATAACCGAATTGAGAGAAGCGACGACTCACCTATCCCAAGGAGCCCATTTTCCTTTTAAAATACAAATCGAAAATTGGAACAGAATTCAGGAATTCATGGAAATAAATGCTTATTATGACAACCCCAACGTATACACAATCCTGACCTTCCCCATTGTCACGTACCCAAAATACGAAATTATAAGAATAAACCCCCTGCCGGTTCATGACCGTAAAAATATATTTGTAATACCGAAAACTATGTACGACCTACTAGCTATTGATAAGGAAAACAGAAATTATGTAACGTTGAAAGAAAATGATCTGAATAAATGTAAACATGTCGACACAACGTTCGTATGCAACACGAACCACCCGGTATACTTCATAACGCCGCACGCGCCCTGCGAGGTGCAGATGTATATAAGAGCGCAAGAAGACAATTGCGAGCGTCGTCACATTCTCTCAAACGTAACCCTCTGGATAACCCTAGCGGAGCCACAGGCATGGTTGTTTTCCACACCGTACAAACAAAGTATAACCATCCAATGCAACAATCTAGGAGAACATAAAATTGACATTAACAGAACGGGAAAGATTAAATTAACTGATAACTGCAAAGTAACCACGACAGACCTGACCCTACGAACGAAAAAACGAGAACACACGAAGTACGTGCAAATGCACTTACCACAACTCAATTTAACATACAAACAGATAACGAAGGATTTCAAAATTAATAACGAAATCGCAACAGAATTAAAATTAGAACCGGTAATAAAAAACCCCGGGGAACTGACAAAACTAAGCTTGAATCTAAACGAGATAAGTCAAGAATTGGAAAACAACCAGGCCAGCTTCCTTTCAAATAAATACATAATGTACCCCGTAGGATCCCTGTCCCTAATGGTAATTATAGCAGGGATCATAATCACAATAATCTGGATAGCAAAAAGGAAAACAAGCAAGAACAAACAACGCGACTTCCTCACACAACGAAGAGCATAAATAATATTAATAACAATAGAAACACAAAATTTTAGAACATGACAATACATCATAAGGCGAATAAATGCGAAAAACTTCAATTTGAAATCTCAGTTTTTCTTTCCCCCAGGGGGGAGGGATGTTGTGAGGCGGAAGTCGCCGTGTCATTATTTCAACACTTAGCTGTCAGCGTTCTTCCGAATATTGCCAAACCCACCCGAGCTGGCATCCCGGGTGTTGCAAGTGGCATCCGGGTCACTCACCCGGAAGCAAAAGCGCTGACAGCTAAGTCAGCAGTGCGGAAGCAAGTACGCGAGTGATAAAAGCCCGCCCTTCCGAGAAGCGGCGGGCAGTCCATAACCGAAGGCTAAGTCGCGCACGACCGAACGAGACATATAACTAACGCCCGCAAGTCAGGGCAGTGAAGTGTAACGACAACTGTATTCATATCAATAAACGTCTTTATTTATCAATAACTATCCGAGAATCGAGCAAGTGTTCTTCCTCCTTCTCCCGGCGGATCCAAGAACCCTGTGCCGACCCTGATCCTCAAGGCACGGCACAAACA